>CBVK0100527891.1:0-11750 GCA_900067695.1 Picea abies | reverse complement strand
TCTTCCGATCTCACAGGATTCCCTTGCCCTAGGTGAAGCTTGGTCCCAGCTCTGGGGTGACCCACTACTGAGCATGATGAGCAGCATGGTCTATGGTTGGGAGGTTCGTGGAAGGTCTACACGCAGTTGGTGGTGTTACTCCACTTGAAAAGATAAGTATCAGTCTATGCTTAATTTATATGTTATGCATGTTTGTGACACTGATGCTTGAATGTTATCATGTGTTCTGTTTCATGTGGATTTACTATTAATCTTGTTTGAATCTGAATGGTAACAGTAACTCTGTGTTATGTGTTTTATTTCGATTAAAATGCATGTTATGTGTGTGTGTGTGTGTGTGTGAATATCACGCAGTGGTAGCCTTACCTGGTCTCTATGGAGGGTCGGGGATGCTACAGTTTGGTATCGCAGATAAGTCAGAGTTGAGTAGTGGCATTTCCTAGGCCAGTTGATGGCTGGGGATGTTACATGCGTAGTCCAAAACCCCCTCGTAAACTTAGCTTGGAGGAAAACAAATTTACAAAGTTGTTCCCCTGAATTTATTCTAACTGCAAAAGATGATCACAAGACAGTACAACAACACTCCAGAGGAATTATAATCAATATCAACATGGATCAAGGCCAAAAGGACAGTGATCCTTTGCAAATTGGCTACAAAAAAAAATCTGTTGTCCAAACACGGTCCAAATCGGTCAATCAACTAGACAACAAGAGAACACCAACCAATCAAAGAGTTGACTAGATAAGAAACACACCAATGTAATAAGTTTATGTCAATCCAACAATCTTTGTCAAGCTAGACAGTCTCTATATCAGGTACAATAATCAAAAGCACAACTCCTGATAACACAATTGAACATGGTTCAGTTGGTCTCAGCAAATCTAATTCAATTCAACAAGAAGCATTTGAGTCAACAAGATAGCACATCAATTGGGTTTACACATCAACCACTTCAAGTACCCCCCTCTTAAACATAGATGAGGGATCAAATTATCAGCAATATATCTTCGTCAAAACACCAATCAATGAAAAATTAGTCAAAACTTAGTCGACAAATATGTAGTCAAAAACTTCGAGTCGACTGTCATGTTAGGTCGATAGTTGGTCGACCACTGTAAAACCATCAGTAATGAAGAGGAGTGTTGCACGAATGTACAATTGATGAAACACAATGGTAGGAACTCCTCAAACCTCTTGTTAGATGTTCCCATGACCACTAATCAATCCAACCACGGTCTATCTTGGTAGTCAGTACAGGTCCATGGTTTGTCTTTCACGTCTCTTGCAAAGATTAGAAAGCATAATCATCATTCCTTCTATTTCTATGGTGGGGATAATGATAATGCACAGGGTTCTGTGGTGGTTGATCAAGAGATATAGGCTTAGGGTCTCATGTACTCTAAGGAGTAGAAAAACCTAGTATTAGAAACAACAACAATATCTAAATATGGCACAATTGGTTCAACACAGTTAACAATAGATTGTTCGTCTAACAAATCAGTCTGAACTCCACCTGTAACAAACAAAACTTCCTTGGTTGTAGGAAGAGTAGGTGTAGGCAAGGAGGCAACAACATCATCATATGCAAGACATGTTCTTAGTGACTTCATCTCAGGCGTAATAGGAGAAATGATACTCTATCCATTCTTCCCAAGTCCTCCTTGGGTGTGCCCATATTGCTGAGAAGTCGAGACCCTATTCCTATATTGTGTTTTTCAAATATGGGAGAAACAAAACAATAATTAGTCTTAATGCATAAATCAACAACATCTTTCTTACAAAGAACATCAAGGGCTGGAGAAGAAATGGATGAGCCTGGCATCTCAACAACATTATTCTTTGTCGCAGTATTCTCTAGTCAACAAACTTGTTCTTCAAGGTTCTGTTTGTAGTCCTACAATCCTTGAATAGTCTCATCCTTCACAATCAAATACAACAATATGGAACCACAATATTCTCTTAATGCATGATATTCATCAAATAGATGATTGTTATCTTCTTCAAGAGGAGTATATTGTTCACGAAACTTGTCAACAAAGGCCTGTAAGTGGGCAACCTCATGATTCAATCGAGCATTTGTTTCCATTAGTTGGTTGACTTCCATGCCCAAGACATGATTTGTTGTATGAGGAAGAGTTTTCACTTCTTCCTCCAAGTCTTCAAGAAGGTCAAACTTGTCTTAAAATTCATCAACAAGAGTCTAGAAAAATCTTTCCATGGTGTTCCCCATGACAATAACCCTCATGGATTGCTCAGACATAGCAGTCTGGAACATGTTTTCTTCATTCTTCTACTGATTCTCCAGTCCTGTATTCTCTATGTTCAAGGCAACATTTTCTGTATGAGAAAGAGATTTTACCTCCTTCTCAAGATCAGTAACAAAATCTATTTTATTACCAAAATCATCTACCATATCCTGAAAAATGGTTGTTATTGTCCATTCTCCTCTTCGATTAAATGTTTGTTCCAATATGGTATCAGAGAAGTGGCAATGTCTAAAGACATTGTTGCAATGAAGCATGAGCATGCTCCATGAGAGCATAAATAGAGCTCTCGATGATAATAGACCGATCACAAGGATCGTCTATAAATAGGTTTCGGTCAAGGACCAAACCAACAATCTCGAGTAGATTCGGTTGTACTTGTCCATAAAACAGGGATTTGGATCCTAAGTGGACATGGTCAACCATCAATTTAGTTAGTATTCAACCCAAATAATTGGTCGACCCACTTAACCGACAAGGTGAGATTTACGATGGAATTGCATGTTCCAATAGAACTTGATCCATAATTAAGTAAGATGGGCTTACACTCATTCTTTATGTAGATATATATTCCACATGTCAACTCCATGTAGAAAGCGTTCAATCAAGTTTTCATAAACTATATAAACCTAATCCATTTAAAGATAATCTTTGCACCAAGAGTAGCCCCATGTGCATGTGACAACATCTAAAAACGTGTCCATCTTAAACCTAGATTTATCGATAGGGATCAAATTTCTTGAGGTGTATTTTTTTTTATCACAGTGAACGAAAGTAAACCAATATAAATTCAACTTAAATCCAGATTTATCAAGCACTAGAGGGATCAAATTTCTTTAAATGTAATTTTTTAATCATTTAATTGCATGTAGTTTGTAGTAAACTAGCTTGGATCCAACTTAAATATGGGCAAGGATCAAATTTCTTTAAATGTAATTTTTTTAATCATTTAATTCCATATCATGTATTAATTCATTTATGAAAAAATTATTGATTTATGAAAAAATTACATCTAAAGAAATTTGATCCTTGTCCAGATTTAGGATGGATCCAAGCTAGTTTACTACAAACTACTCTCATTGGAACATATAAAATATAACACAAACTTCCCTCGTTGAAGGGATACAAAAAATAACACAGAAAGAGACTCAAAAAATAACACAGGAAGAGGCTCTTCAACAAAACCGAATATACAACGAAGTTTTCATGAAAATGTGCAACTTCTTCATAATGGAAAATCAAGCATTAAGAGATCTTGTCACTGTTGTTGGCAGGATTCCTCTACACTTTTATCCACTATGATAAATGTACATGTGTTCAACTCCAATGCTTGCTTTGAATTCAACTCCTTGTAGGCATGGGAGCAAGATTTAGAATCTCCATAGATCTACCTTGAGTGATCCCTCTCTCAATAGCAATCTTTATCAATGACGACAGCGAGTTCATCTCTGCACAATTATAAGTTGATGTTATGTTTCCAAAATAGATAAAACACCTCCCAAAATTCTTGGTATTTGGGGACATGATCCATCAAGGAATCCAAGGACATTTAGAGCTATGCAAACATAATTTGAAATAACTAACATTTACATTCAGTAATAAAATGTTGCAAAACAAGGTAGCACAATTAGGGTTCCCTTAGGTACTATATGATCAATTAATAATAAAATTTTACAAAACAAGGTGGCACAATTGGGGTTCCCTTAGGCCCTAGATGATCAATTGAAGTTACCTATTTTTGGAGGGTGCTCACATTTTGTCTTATCACCATTAAACACCTCCAAAGTGTCTCATTACCCAAAGATGCCCCTTCTCGTTCCATATTCCAAAGAATTACAATGGAATTTCATAATGGCTGTCAATATCCAGTAGCATTGAATGTTGTGGTAGGTGGATTATAGGTCGTGGAATCTGACTTGCTTGCTTTGGGATCTAACAACCTATAATCCACGTGCCGCAGCATTCAATACTCTTTAGCAGGTTGGATATTGATCGTAGTTCATAATGTTCCAAAATTGAAATTTCTCCACATCTTTAGGCAAAATAACTCCATCCCTGACCAACAAGCCAACCTAGCTAGGAAAAGATGGTGTCCTATCTATCAACTCACATCAATGCTTTCATCCAATCCCATGAAGTCGAGTCCCCTTCTAGTTTTAGTTTTTGTGTTGTATTTTCATGTGGTCACAGTGATGCTCTCGTCACCCCCTCGCATTGCCCCAGGTATCCGTGTCATCTCGTACACCTCCTCCTGTGTGACTCCAAGTAGAGTCATGTCTCAACCATCAGGTTGTTCCTTCAGCTCAGGCTACCATACAGCCCTACGTCATTCACTTTAAAATATCCTTTGTCCCATCTTCAGTTTCACGGGCTCCAGCTCGGGTAGTTATAGATTTTCCCCTCTCACTCAAAGTGGGATCAGCTATATAATCAATCATAAAAAGAATTGGGCTTGTTACGTGGGTGGTTATAGATTTTCCCCTCTTTCTCAAAGTGGGATCAGTTGTATAAGAAATCGCAAGGTGGGTAGTTATATGTTTTCCCCTCTCGCTCAAAGTGGGATCAACGGTATAAGTGGGATCAATAGTATAAGCAATCATAGAAGGAATTGGGCTCAGGCCTCGCACATGACGATTAGTTATGGTGTTTTTTTTCTTGCGTGTGGTTCAAGTTATTCCTTGCTTCATGCTAGGTGATGCAGCGGCATTGCATTTTTGGTCATGTTATAGTAGCTTCAGGTGTTTCTACCGTCTGGCCTGGCTTCTGCTCTCGATTGGTTGGTTGGTTGGATCTTCACGATTCCCAGTCTCATGGGGTACAAGGAGCATGCCGCAATTAAGGAACAACTCTCTCAGCTTGCGCCAGACATTGAGGAACTGAGAACCTTGATGCAGACTCTACAAGTCCATTTGAGCACTCTATTTTCCCAGTTTATTTCTAGTCTAGAGATCCTTATCTTGTATTGTCAATGCCTGCATCAATTACAGGATGAATATGGAGCTCTGTGAAATCAGTTAAATGAATTCATGGATCGTTCTCACCGAACTCAGATCTCTCAGTCAGCATCTGCCCGCTCTGATGAATCCTCCTCTCCTGCAGGTAATTTAAATATTCCGGACTTGAACTCTCCAGGGAAGGTTTCAGATATGGAAGAAGATGAAGATAAGACCCACCTCCCCTAAAGTGATTAGTGGATGTTTTACTTATTTTGGTTCTTCTTAGGAGTTCACTTAAAATTCTATATTTTGGTTATGCTTAGAAGTTTACTTGAAATTCTATATTGTCAAAAAATTTGAAGCTTTTCCTCTATGGGGAAATTTGCTAATTTTGTTGTTAATGAGTTTACTTCAAAGTCTATATTTTGGTTCTGGTTAGGAGTTTACTTGAAAGTCTATAGTGTCAAAAATTTTGAATCTTTTCCTCTCTGGGAAATTTTCTAAATTTGTTTTTAATTGGGCACAACTCTCTACCAGAGGCTAGTGAGAGCCCGACTATGTAAAAAAATTTCCTATGTACTCTTGTTGTGCGCTCTGCCACAACTTTTACTTAATATTAAATCTAGCCTTAAAAACAAAAAATGAAATTGTTCAAAAAAATATTTGACATAGCGATTTGCTGCAAATTAATCTATTGTCATGACAATCAGTAGGGGATTATCGGAGGTAGTTTTCCCTAAGATGTCGGAGGCAGTTTTCCCTAAGATGTCAAAGGTAGTTTTCCAAAAAATAAATAAATTATTTTTTAGTAATTGCTTAAAATATTGAATTCAAATAAGCTTGTTTTGCAATCTGTGTATTATTGTATATGGAAACATTTCCCACGAGATTTCCTTTGTCATATAAAAATAGTATTCACATATTCATTAGGATGTATACCTATTATGTATATAGTATATTATAGTTTGCATATATAAAAAGGCATTCGGTGGATAATGAGATAAAGTCATTGGCAATTTCCACTATCCATTTTGTTCTTTTGAAGTAAATGTTACTGACAAAGTAATTTCAAAATATTCCCCTTTTGAAAGCGTCCCTATCCAATTCCCCTTTGATTATTCCTCCAGACTATGATCATGATTGCATCCTCTACTTATTAGCCTCAGTAGTCTCAGTAGCATGAGTCCTCTTCCAACTAGGGGATGATGGGCGAGAACATGTCATTTACTACATCAGTAAAAATCTTTCAGGACCATCCCTGAAATACAAACATGATGAGAAACTCACCCTCATATTCCAAAAACTGTGACATTATATCCTGCTTCGAACTACAAAGTTGTAGCAGATTCCAACTCCATGTCGTACTTGCTTAGTCGATGGAAAATTAATGGAAACTTTTCCTAATGGATCGTCATCCTTCAAAAATACGACCTAGAGTTCTCAACTCCCAAATTCAAGAAAGCATTCATTCTTGCCGAACTCATTACGGATTTTCCCTCAGATGCTAAAAATTCACCCGTCAATATGGATTTCCCTGACGAACACCTCTTCTTCACCCCCTCTGATGACCCCTTGTATGATAACCTTCTTGTCTATCTTCAGACACAGAATTTTGGGTCTCACCTCTCTCGAGATGATCATCGGTGCATTCACCATCAGGCCCCTTGATACCTCCTCATTGGAGGCGTCTTGTATCGACGTGGGGTTTACACCATTCTTCGTCGATTTCTGACCATCGACGAAGCTGACAGAGTCTTGAACGAGTGCCATAGTGGCGCTTGCAGTGGCCACCTCTTGGGTATGTCCACCACCCAAAAAATAATTCAAGTAGGGTACTTTTGGCCCATGTTGTTTCATGACTGCATCCATGCTGTCAAGCGATGTGACAAATGCAATCTCTATGCAAACAAAGCACGAGCGCCACCCGCTCTTCTACATCCAATCATCACCATCGACTCCTTCCGCAAATGGGGCATAGACTTTATGACTTGCAATCCTCCATCTAGTAATGGACATAAGTACATCATCGTGGCAATGGATTACTTTACCAAATGGGTCAAAGCCATGCCCACTTTCAACAATACCACTGACACAACCACACATTTTTTCTTCAACCACGTCATTACCTGATTCGAAGTCCCACTACAGTTAGTATCTGATCATGGTAAACACTTTGAGAATGAGATATTCACAGAACTCTCCTCAAAGCTAGGATTCTCCCATGAGTTTGCCTCCCTTTACTACCCTCAGTCCAATGGACAAGTCAAGGATTTCAACAAAGTCCTCAAAACCATGCTACAACGTACCATCAAAAAACATAAGACCAACTGGCATCATATGTTGTTTTCATCATTATGGGCTTATCGCATGGCAATCAAAACCGCCATCAGTTTTACAATGTTCCACCTCATCCATGGGATTGAAGCCACCCTCCCTATCAAGTGTGAAATCCCCATGTTTCTCACTTCCATTGAGCTATTACCTGACGCTGTTCCAATGGAGCAACACTTGCTGACCTTAGATTCATTGGATGAAGATCATCGATCTTCATTACAGAACAACGAGGCAGCTAAAAAATGATCCAAATCCACCTTTGAACACCATGTCAACCTTCGTTCATTTAACGAACGAGATCTCGTCCTAGCCTACGATATCGCCCACAATACTCTCGGCCATGGAAAATTTGAATCATTATGGCATGGACCCTACATTTTTCATCAATTCCTCACTAAAGGCACATACATCCTGGCCTCTCCAAAAGGATACCCTCTCAAAGAACCCGTTAATGGGTTTTACTTAAATAATTTTTACGCCTAAAAGTAGCCATTCTACCTTCGACTTTTTCTTTGTACACATTTGTAGATTTTTTAGTCTTCTTTTTTGCCACCACTCCTCATGTCTGATCTACCATCCATTTTATTGACAGATGCATCCTCCATAGGCCTACCACATCGGTTACGCTAACGGTGCTAGCTGTTGGACATAGAATCTCGCTTCGGGTGCTTGGGCCCTCTATACCCCCTCACATGAACTACTTCACTCCAGCGACATATGTTTGGGCTCAACAACCAATAACAAAGAAAAATACACTGTCGTCATTGGTCTCCTTACCAAGGCCAGTCACTGCCACATTCGTCACCTTATCATTTTATTAAATTCCCATCTTATCATCCTACAACTCAACAATGTATATCATGTCTGTGATCCTTGCCTCTTTCACAAATACCTACAAGTTAGACTCTTATCTCAAAACTTTGATTCAATTACATTTACACATATTCCACGACAATTTAATCAAATAACAGATAATATGGATAACCTAGTGTTAGATTGGCATTTCTCACATCAAAACATCATCACATATACATTAGCTAGAGGCGCCCCACCAACTAGGGGCCCTCCAGGTCCAGGGGGAAGCTGACCCGTCATCGTTGCCCCCGCTACAGCTTCTAAGCGGATCAAAGTCCACCACTCCATTAGCACACCCACACACTGCTCCAGGACCCTCTCATCCTAGATGTGGGCCCACATAACCTCCAGAAAACCTTGTATAACCTCCTCGAACCATCGATGAAGGTCCTCTATCCCCCCTCCGACCTCTTCCTGCAGCTCACGCACTAGTCCAACACCAACATCATCTAGTCTTCATCTCTAGCTTGCCCTCGGCTCATATGTTGGTCCAACACCAACATCATCTCACATGCACCTCTGTCCTACTCGTGGCAGTCGCACTACTCCCTGGCGAGCCGACTCCTCGACCATATTGACCTCACGGCCTTAGGGCCCCACATCTGCAAACACAAACACCAAAGGTAGAGTCAACATCCACATATACATCATCATATGCTACGCTATCAAAATCAAAAAACATAAATACATAAACATACCTCTCTGATCCCAAACCTCCCTAGGAGGTAGCATCATGTCAATATCATGACAGTAGTCCATACCACCATATGGATATCGTAGTATCACCTGTGGCATATGATGCCACACGTGTGCCACAGTGGCCGTAAAGTAATGGCCACCCTCTACACCCCCCCCATGTTGCGCCAGAACATGAGCCCACCGCATCAGACATCGGGTTCGGTCCCGTGTAGTGGCGATCTGCCAAGTCGACCAATATCTCATCCCTCAACAGCTAGGATCAACAGGCAGGGCCATACCCCGGAATGGGAGCCCCGTTAGAAAGTACACATCCTCCACAGCTGAGAGTGTCAGCTATTGTCCCCTAACAATGAAACACTGTAGATTAGTGCTCCACATAGATATCAGATACTGTAGTAGGATCTCCTACGACCGTATCAAAGGATAGTCGAAGAACTTGAGAAACCCACAGGTTGCCAAGTGACTCCGAACGCCTGGTTTCTCTCTCATCGCCTCTCGGAGACGCTCCCAGTATTGATCCCTCCAATGGACTGGCATAGTGCTCTCCCTTCACAAGATAATCACCTGCATCCACACAAAAACACTTGGTCAGCCCTCATCATCCATTAAAAACATAAAAAACTTCAAAATTGCAAAACAACCTTAGCTTCTCCTCCAGTGCGCGGCTTTCACCCACACAGGTGCGCACATGTGCACGCCTGTTCTTTACACAGTTGTGCACTAATGCGTAGCTGTCTGAGAAACACATGTGCATCAATGCACAGTTATATGAGAAACAACTGTGCATCAATGTGAAATTTTCACCCCGACAGGTGCGCACACATGCGCACCTGTCCTCTACATAGTTGTGCACTGATGCACAGTTGTTTGAGAAACAATTGTGCATAGTGCATAGTTTTCATCTTAACAGACACGCATCTCATGCGCGCCTATTTTTTCCCTCCCTCACGCCCCTATGCACGGTTGTGACAAGCACAACCGCACATTATGCGTGAGAGATGGAATTATACCCGCGCATCTGAGCACGAGTATTCTTCCTTCTCCCGAGCATTAGTGGGCCCACCCCTAAAAATACCCTTGTACAACCATCCGTACAATCCCTCACTCAAATCTAGGAAATTTATACTATGAAAGAGGATGAGACCACTAACCTGACTCTCACAACTCCTGGATAGGTCAACTCGAACTCCCGTAATCTCTAATTCTCCTCCAAATGCTCTCGTCAACTAACTATAGCAACGAGTACCAATGAGGTGGTATTGTGGGCCCACCTGCCATATATAGTCCCTTTTTCCAAACTTCCACACTTAGTTACAATATCCCAAAGCCTGTGTTTCTTGATCTGTCTTCAGCCACATGATCATGGTCCTACCATCTACACAGTCACATTCCATGGGTCACCATATGAACTTGGCCCCGAAGGAGCATTTTTCTCACGTCACATCCAGGTATGCATGCTCATGTTCAAAATTATCAAATAGTTGTTATATGTTCTTTATCATTAGATTCTGTTCACGTCGGGTATTCGGTTTTTAATATGTACAGGTACTTGGTCATCACAAACGACGCATCCCCTTCAAGTATATGTTCGACACTAGCATGTAATTATTCCCTCTAAAAATCAATTACATCTCCCAATCACACCCTCTGACTTTCACCTTTAGGGTCCTTACATCTGGCTCTGCAGTACCGTCACCTCTGTTGCATTTTGATACTGTCACCCGGTAGCTCTATCCCCCACATGAGTTGTCCCATTCATAGTTCCCCTTGGAAATTTGACACTCATGTTTCTTTCACCCCCTAGGGATGGGAGTCTCGATATTCTTATGCAGTTCCGAGAATAATCCACATACTTCTTCTCATCATATTGCTAGCTTTCCCAATGGGCTCCCAGGTTATCTCATCTCAGTTCTATCGAATGCACCTTCACAGTGTCATTAGCCCTCCATCTCATCCACCATTAGTTTTCCCATCTGCATATTTCCCTCCATTCATTTACCTCATATAGAAACCCACCCATGGGGCCCCCACCCTCCACTAGTTCTTTTTGCAACTTGCGCCGTCACAGGCCAAGCCATCTCGCACTGGGGCACCCGGTTTTGTATCTGTACATTCATCCCAAATTATTCTTTATTTATTTTGGTAATTGTAAAAGGCCTTTGTTTCCAGCATTTACTTAGCTTTTTTTCATCACCCTTGATGACCTTCTTCTCCTGACAACACAACCCATGTCGCCCTTGGTTGGGGCATCCACTCTCTCTGACATCATTCACAAACCCAAAGTATCCCAAAACATCCATGTACCCCTGATGTCTGAGTTTGTCCACTTTTTCAAGCCTCTGGCACAATTTAACCCCATATATAGTCGCCCCCCTGACACTAGATACAGTTTTACGATTGTTTCCAATCATCCTTCAAACATACCCCAACCAAGGGCAGTCTTGAGTCTCACCGCATCTTGACTTCATTCATGTTCTTTATCGGTACCTGATCTCATCTCATTAGATTTCACAAAGTCCTTTGCTTCTTAGAGTCGCCTCTCCCTTTCTGTCGACATCAACACAATTTCTAGAAGGGCGACAGTATATTGACTCTCATTACCTTTACAATCGTTGGGTGTGTGTTATATTCTTTGCATGTGTGTGTGTGGGTGCGTCAGAT
>CBVK0100527890.1:0-11750 GCA_900067695.1 Picea abies | reverse complement strand
GGGTAGGAGTTATGGTCTGGGGGAGTGGGATGACGTAGGGGATAGGAAGTGGGGAGTGAGTGGAGTAGGGTACATAGGTTCATTTGCTTTTTAATTTTAATTTTAATTTTTTGTTTTAATATTTTTTGTTTTTGTTATATATGTTTTTGCTTTTATGTATTTTTTTTAAAATATTCACTTTATGTTATTTTTTAATGTTTTGTTTTTATTTTAATTTTGTTATTTTTTTTATTATATAATGTTTTATTATATATTGTTTTATGTTTTTTAATGTATTTTATTACTTTTAGTTTTTTTTTAATATTTTTTTATGTTTTTAATATTTTATTTATTTAATTTTTTTTTTTTTTTTAAAATTGTTTTGTTTTAATTCAAGTTTTTAACATAGGTTTTTAAGGTTAAACCAATCCTAACTGCTAACCTAGTTATTAACATAGGTTACTAACTTAATTAATAATTAATTAATTAAACATTAATTAATGATTAATTAATTATTAAAGGAGTTGTTTATTAATCATTTAACTTAGACTAACTTTATTGCTTTATCCTAAGTCCATTTGTGCAGGGATGGAAGGCATAATAATGGAGGCTGACGAAAGACGAGGGGGAGAGGGTGCAGTGTGTACGAAGGATGTAGCAGGGTGATGGAGGGTCGAGTGAAAAGAATGGAGGGAGGAAAACAGAATCACCTAAGCTATACTTCGTCACCGGGAGAGATGCCAAATCAATAGTCGAAGTATCGACTCACCTATAATTATAGGACCCTAACACCTCCCAAACCATAATTGAAGACATTGATAACTAATTACCATGGAGCTACATTTCATCCCTGATCTTCCCTAGTTCAAAATAAAACACCCTTTGATACTCTTTCCTTTGTAGTGGCTCAGAGAGTGCTCGATTGCTTTCATGTGACAACACTAAAGAGTCATCGAGCCTATCAACAAAGTCCTTCTTTCCACTATACCCTCTGCATCTTATCATTCTTGACCTCAGGAACATAAATTATAGTAAAATAATAGTGAAATGCCTAAATTTGGACTTCATAAAAGTTAGAAAACCAAAGCATAAATCAAAGGCCAGATTTGGGCCTCAATGAAATGCCTCATACACAAAGAGAGAACTGTAAGAAATATGTTAATTTGGACTACAAAACAAATAATCATAGAAAATCTAAACAAACAATCATAGAAAATCTAAACAAACAATAATAGAAAACAAATAACACATAAACATCCAAAAATTACACAATGATGTTTTAGGGAAAACCCTTTTGGGAAAAATACCCACACTACAAATCAAAATCAATTTATTATTTAGCATCAAGTTCCAATACCTTTATAGAGCTACTCTCTTAATAGATGGATCAACAAAACTCAAGTTCTAGAGAAATTATGGTATCATAATGGTACTTTCAATAAACTCTCTCTCTATCTGTGCATCCAACTCAAGAACTGAGTATATATATGTGAATTACAGCTAAATAACTATCCAAGCATGTAAATTTTTCATCATTTAGATTCTCTGAGAGAAAGTGCATCATGGCCACACTGCGCTTCTGTACATCAAAACTGTCAAAATACCAAAAAATTCAAAAATTTGCCAAAATTGTCAAAATTCCTTGCAATTTGTTTCTGGGACTCCTTGTGTGATGGGTTACACAATCAGTGATGCATCATCCAATATATCAAGGATATCTCTCCTCTTTGGCTTCTTTAGGTATTTCCTTAACCTCTTTTTCATGTTTTTGAGCCTAATTTTGCAAATCAGGTTCCTAGTGAAATAGTATCTCTCCGTGTTTCTCTGCAACTTGGTGTCTCTGTTGGCCCTTTTCAATAGCTTATCCAAGTATTTGTTTACTCTCCCAAGCCAATACTCCTTGTTCTTCTCAAACTGAGCTTCTTGTAGACTCGTCAATGTTTCACCTTTGTCTTTTGCCTTGTTGGATGATGGATGACTTGGTGAGGTATTTTGATGCATTGCATTTAGATTCAAAAGTTTGTTCTCTTGTTTTAGTAATGCCACCATGTGATTTGCCTTTGCAAGATCATCCTTTAGCTCTTGTATTTGTTCTTGTTTCTCTTTCATAATTTATTCATTTGATTTGTTTGCATGGTCAAACATCTCTTTCTCATGAGGCATCTCCTCCTCAAAATGTTGCAATGGGGAATCATCTGCATGCCTAGGTGACTGCTCCAATTCTCCCTAAACTTGTTTCATCGTATTGTCCTCAGGAATTTTCCTAGTTTGTTCCCTAGTCAACATTATAGGTGTAGACATCTTCTTGGTGCTCTTAGGGGAAAAAACCAATTTTTTCCCTTTCTGGTAAGTCTGTGTAATTTCTACCACATGTGTCTTTCTAGTTGACAACTTGTTGGATGAGCTAACCTCCTGTGGCCTTGGTGGTGCTAATGAATTTTTTTGACTGCTAGGTTGACTAGTAGCAAGCAGAAGAGAAACCGATCAGATGAAATCCTCCCAAGGCATGTTGATTTCTGAAAGTTTTTGGATGACCATGACCTTTACCAAACCATGATGAAACCAATTTTTTTTGTTATATTTCCATTTTCTTTGTACCTTTTCTATCATTTTGACCAGGCTTCTAAATAAGTAACGAGCCAGGTTAAGTGGCTTGATGGCAGTGAAATGCATCAACAACCTTATGTGATACTGGTATAGTCTTGAAAATCTCCCTTCACAGGTAAATTATTTCATGATCATCTTCATCAACGGGGCATATCTATCTAGCAACTGTCTGAAAGGAAAAATATGAGTTGGAGTATATTTATTGTGTGGTTTCAGGAAAACCTTGTAATTTTCAATGTCCAAATCCATTCCTTTAAACCATATTTCTCCATGATTGGGAATACATGTATCTGTGGCAATGACATCTGTGAAAATAGTGAAGTATACCCCTACAATTGTGGTCTTATCCTTCTTGAAATTGGTGGCAAAGAGGCTGATCAATTTAGCATGGCAGCCCACCTCTTGAATTCTTTCACAAAACCCTAGGCAACCAACATCTTCAAATAATTTCTTAATGAATGGTGAGGCCATGATTTATCTGATCTATGTTGGCTCATACCTGGACACTTGCCCACCCTTATTGTACCTCCTTTTCTGAGTGTCACTGCTTCCAGTTTCCATGATGTGAAAATCCTAATTTTTAGTGGGAAACAAAAGGGGTAAGGTATAATTTGTGGAAACAGGGGATAAGGGACAATTTGGTAGATGGAGGGAAAGTAGTGGTTAACTGTTGTCTAAAATCTTGGGGAAATTGTGGAGAGTAGGGATTGGTGAGTGTAGGTGAGGGCGTTTAAGCACAGTATGTGGGTTTGTACAACAGGAAATGAAAAAATATGGCTAAAATATTAAGACGCAGCGAAACCCTAAGAGACGGTTTTTTACTGAGTTGTATGAAGAAAATGAAAAAAAGAAGGGTAAAGGTGGCGTGAATGTGGACCACTTACTTGTTAATGACGAGCTGGACTTGTGACCTGGTGAAGAAAACCTCTGCAACAAATTACTTTGCTTCCTTTTCAAAATCGCAACACTTCTTCCAGACGCATAGCGAGGGATGACAAAAACATAACACCTGCCAAAAATGCAACACTTCGGCCAGACGCGCAGCGAGGGATCTCTATTTTGGCATAGTTGATTATAAAATTATGGCCATGGTTTTGGCATTATGAATAGATTTAGTAGAAAAGTATGTGGTTCATTAAGAACAAACTAGATTCATGGCATTCTTCTCACATATGGTTATGAGATGGTTAACAAACACTACGGAGATAACTTTCTTCTCTTAGTCAAATTAGAAAATGAATCTATTGATGGGACCCTTGTATAGACAATTTCATTCTACCTCTAGTACCATAGTTAGTGACCATAAAACTAAATTTTGATTAATGGGTTTGGATTCCGCATTTGATTGGATCTCTTTTTGTTGGATTAATATCCAACATGGGGTTATTACACCATATTTGGGGATTCCCTTTGGAGTTGCATTCTCACCAAGCTTCATATCTAGTGTCACAAGGGCCTTCCATTTGCAAACAACTTTACTGTTGTTGGCCATATTCTTGAGGAAAATCATGTTTATTATGTGTCCTATTAGTTTCCCAAAAGGGATTGATTTAAAAAATTTAAGTATATTTTGAAAGCTTATCTATTGTCCTAATATTTCCCTTAGTGCCATGAGATGCTTGCACCATGCCCAAGGTTGAGGGGTGCCTTAGTTTAGTTGATTTTCCCACTCAAGGGAGTATTTTAGTCACCAAGTGGGTGGTGCAGTGTCTTAAAGGGGTTTATTTTAGTTGATGTTCCCACTCAAAGGAGTATTTTAGTCACCAAGTGGGTGATGCAGTGTCTTGAGGGGGTTCAGTTACTTGATAGATCTTATTTCATCATTAGTGCATCCTTTAGGCCAAGTTTGGAGGTCTTTAAAACTTTGCAACATTATCTCATCTCCACATCTCTTTTAGGTGTCTGAATCCATTTTATTTCAAAGTATCTAGGATGCATGGGAGATGATTCTTGGTTTGGTTATGTGAAAGCTGGAAGAAAGTAGCCTTAATTGGGATTTATCTTGTTTCCCTATTTAGAGGTTCTTGGTTTAGTTCTGTGGAAGTGGGATGGATGTGGAGTTAGTTGGGATTTATCTTTCTCTGCCATTTGGAGTTGGAGGGTTTAATATTCATGAGTGGAACAATTGCCTCATTTTCTATCATGTAGATTTAACAGGAAGAAAATCTTTGTTTGAGTTAATCTTCATTCTTGAAAAAGTGGTGTTCTCTCTCTCAAGAATATGTTCATTGTTCTTATAATCATCTTTGAGTCATGGAGTTATGATTCCTTATCCCTAATATTGAATTGTATAAATTGAACATTGGAATGCTTGGGACAATTTGGAGAGATGGCAGTTGGTGTTGTTCTAGCGGACTGCTTTAGAAGTATGACACTAGTCATTTTTATTTTGTTCTTCCTTAGAGGAATTTTCTAATCCTAGTCCTAAATGCTTTCCAGATATCCATGGTTCAATAGATACACATTGTTTGGTCATTTAGAATTTCTTATAACTTTATATTTTTTTCATGTCTAGTGTTCCATCAAGGGATAGAAGGAAATTTCTAATGGCCATTTTTCTGTTTGTTAGATATTGTAGACACTTAAGTAAATTTTTTGGTAGTGCCAATATGCTCATTATGTGGAAGATTAAGTGTTAGGCTATTTTCACTCATGATGTTAGCCAATTATCTTCCTTTTGTTCTATGTGATGATATAAAGTTCACTATGACCAAATCAAATTTTATTCTTTGGACCTAGCAAAGTATTCTGAATTTCTTTTGATGCTTGTTGTTATAAGGAAGGGAATACTATCACCTCTCTACAAACCCTTTTGGATTTTCGGTTTAGTACTTTTACTTCAATATGTCCATTTACTTCAACTAATACATTTACATATGTTCTACCAATATACAAGAACTTCTCACTTCTGCCTGGATTCATAATTATAGGAGATCTGAAAAATCTATTTGATAGAACACACGATGGTTGTAAGTGCCATTTTAGCACACACACACCCAGAGGGGTTGTCGTAGGTTTCTCACCACCTTTTGAACCGAGGGAAGTTCCCCACGTTTTGTACAGAGGTGAATGCTGAGGTTAAATATCAAGGTTTACATCTCAATAACTGCCAGTGAATTAACATATAGCGAATGGTATAATGGGAACCAACCAATAATGTAGGCAATGGGGACAATTGCTATGATTAGAAGCCAACCATACTCTTAAATTGATTTAGTGTTGGAATTCAACAGTCAAACAAACTCTAACATTGTTTGCTACTTCCACACATATGAGCATACATATTTTCTTATTCAATGGAGGGGGTTAAACTCACCAGCTATTCAATAAATGACAATTTTAAGTGCCCAATTGATTCAATGCTTGGGGATTTAAGAAATGACATCCAACACATACACTGAAGACATTGGATGTAGTGTATGAATCAATAGACCAAACAATTCGTCCATTTAGTGATAATGCCAATCGATGTTGTAACTATGGAATGTAATCCATGATTCCATAGATCACCAATTATGGTGTCAGTTCAATAACAAGTGAACATAACAGAGTGTGAATCACTATGGTTGGTACATAGCAACCAAATTCTCAATTTCCTTAATGTTGGGAGTTAAAACAAACTGAAGAGATTTCTAATATAAGAACAAGATATCAAGCTCAAGAAGACCTTCATTAATTCAAAATTTGATCTATCTACAAGAAAACAATGTCTCCCAGTGTGCATCATCCAATCTCAGATATTCAAAGAAGAAAATTTAAGCTGAAGGGCATAAAATAAATGGAGTTCTACTCTGAAAAGAAAACAGAGTATATATTTCATAGCTCCACTAAGGAAAGAGTTACAAATATCTCAACTATTGAATTGTTGACATTGACAAATTACATGATGTGCCTTTGTTTCAGACAGATGAAATTGATACCTGAGAAAGTCTATGCCAAATCTTATATCTTTCTCAAAAGAAAAATCCATTGAGGGAAATAGTAGTAAAGCTGTTGAAGATGAGATCAATGTTAAATTACAAGGGAGGAGTCTTTTAGTGTGATGCATATTTTGGCTACTTGTCTTGAGATAAATAAGTCTTATAGAGGTGTCATTATCTTATTTTAGTAGTAACATGGAAGAAGATGGTGTTAAAAGGTGTTCTCCAGAGATGGATAACAAATTCCTTGACTCTTTAAGTCAAATGGACCAAGCTAGGGAGATATTAGAAGCCCATGTACATAACTTCCATCAATGATTGATTCAATGAGAATGTGGCCTTGTGATCAATCCACAAACATAAAAACAACCATGTCAAGGGAGAAAGAAACAACAATCTGTTTTGCAATTGGGAAAGATGGACCCCTGAGTTTATCTTGGCGTGATATACAATTTGAAAATATTTAGAATCTATAGTATCTGTTATCTACACGGGCAATATCGTGGACACCATGAGATTATTAATTTAAGCAATGTAAAATATTTCTTATTTAGAATTTTTAGATAATCATTGTTTTTCCTTGCAAACTTTAAGATTGTCACACCATTTGAATGATATCCCAATGGACAATGCCTTTACAAATTCAATCAAATATACAAACTTCAATGTGATTCTTTTCTAAAACAGGTACGAACAATTGTTTCTTGAACTTGATCATCTTTTTTGAAGTTGAATGTCCTTTTCCTTTAATTCTTGATTTGTCTATATTTTTAACTTTTAGTCTTCAAGATTTTGTGGCCATATTTGAATTTCTTGGAAAACATGTTGAATACTTTTGGAAGGCTGCAATTTCATAAGGCCATTTCTCTCAATGTTTTCAGCAATCTTACTGGACCAGCCAACCGTTCATCCAATTTTTGTATGTAAACCTGAGGGTTAGGGTTGGTTGTTGCCTTGAGTTAGGAAATTATTACTCACATCTGATATATCTAGGAAATACACTATATTATTGGATCCATTATTAGAGCACAACCATGTTTCACCATTTTTCTTTGAAGTTGCACATTTATATTAGTAGAAAAAAAAAATTACAAATACATAAATGCATCTTCCCATACCAAATAAACTAGCTCAAAAAACATCATTCTAAGCATTCGAAAAATGTAAATTAATCCCAACATCAGCACCATTATCCTCAACAATGAAAATGAAAATGAAAATCCCCACTCTCCAAGTCTATCATTGTTATATTCATCAATTAGGAATAGAATGGAACAAATTAAACTCCCAGAAAAATATGATAGACTTGGGATCATCTTATAGTCAGCTAATGCAACCATTATACAAAAACTCATCAAATATTGGCTAGAAATGTAGTAATAAATTTAGGGAAACAATTGATAACTTGGAGCAGAATACATTTTTTTCATTGGAAAAACTGTAATTTTATTCATATTAAGATAGAATTACATTTATGCATTTAAGCATTTCTGTCATGTTCAACAAAGAGAGGGAAATAACTATTTCCCATATGGAATTTTCTTGATAGTATATAATATTACAAATGTTGGCTTCCACAAGGGAGCAAAAAGCTAGTCTATGAACAACACTCAGAGTTCTAAACTTAGATTTATCAAAAAGGTTTTAACAATTTTCCATATAGATAATCAAAATAAACCAGTAACCCTCCTAAATCCCCATTACATCAACATCAATATATACTCCTCCATCCAGAATAAGCTCAAAACAAAGTGGTATGAAAATATGCAGACTGTTGGCTATCCTTAAGCTCTTGAATATGCCATTGTCCATTCTCCAACTGTAGACCAGCCTTTGAAAGTCCATCTATTTTTCCATTTATTTTTCTGTACATGTGATGAAAAGAGGTTGAGTTAAAACACTTGAATACTTGAATTTCATCAAATATTGGCCTAGAAATGTAGTAATAAATAACAAGTAATACAAATTATGTGAAAAAAGCTCAGTGAACAAAATCATACCTTCTCTTGCCAAAATAAATTGAAGTAGGAAATTTCAAAATTAGTTCTAAAATATAGAGATCACAACTAAGATCAGAAGAATTTCCTAACATATGGTTGGAGAGGATTCACCTTGTGTCATGTTCCTCTAATTTCTAATGTATGGGGATGAACACAAATTTTTCACATGATGCTCTTCTCTCGTCTTTTACCAATCTGTCTGAAAGAAATCATTAATATGTAAGTAATAAACTATGTTTATAAAATCAAGAAACATACATAAACTATCAAATTCTCACCCTTTTTCCATTGTGAATAAAATAGAAGTCTTCCTCAAGGCTCAATTCCTCTTCGAATTGAAGGTGTCTTCTAACTTTGAACAAATTCTAGTTTTCTTCTATGTACAATGTTTTGAAATGTGCACCATCCTTCAAAACATCAATGGATATTAGAGGAGAATGAGTTCCATCGTCATTGTCTTGCTCTATTGGCATCCAAATCCCATCCATGTTCTCCCTTGTCTGCCTAAAACGCTAAAACTTAAAAGAAACATAGAGAGTTTGTCTCGGTATTGAATATCTACAGGTTAAAGAGAATGAAAAAATAGTTAGAAAGTGATGTCAAACATTTTGAAAGTCAAAGAAAAGGAAAAACCAAAATTGTAAAACATTACCCAAAACGAAGTGTCTCTACACTCAACACACATTTTAATTGCTCTCCATTCACACCATATAATCTTATATTCCATCCAGAGTAAAATAAGTTGGATAATAACATGTCAAATGGGTTTGTGCAAGAATATGTCTTCTTAGTCATTCAAATAGAGTCCTCTTCCTTGAACACTTCAACAAAAACCAAAAATGGTAAGTGCATACCAAAATGATCACATGCACCACCCTTCTCCCGCATACCAGATTGAATTTCAAGAACTAATTTTGAACGTATGCAATCGATTAATGTTGGATTAGAATTTGGTAAGCCAATTTCACGAAGTGTAGGTAACTTGGCTTCTTCAATTTTTCCAACCATTTTACTACGTGGAAGAAATTAATCATACTTATAAAACCAAACCCCTTCTTCCCTCAATGACATGGAATTCTTTCCCTCATAGAGTATCTCTCCTATTTGCGAATGGAAAACACGTAAAATACTGGTAATACTCTCCACAGGCTGTCATTCTTCAAAATCATAAATGAAAAAAGCTACACATAAAAAAATATAAACCACATTAAGTATCCATCTAAGCTAGGGCATTCATATTTTAATACTCAAATCCCAAATCAAAAAAGGTAAAAAGAAAAAAAACTTTAATGCTTACAAAATGACGAGCCCTTACAATTTAGTCCAATTTGAGGAGAATTTTATTTTTTGGCAACAGACTCTTTGAGTATGTCCTTGCGATCATACACATGAGCTATAAGAACCTTCTCCACCTTTTCACCCTGTTGGCTCCACTTAAATTCCCTTACTACACCTTTCCAATGACATTTAAATCGTCTAGTCTTTTTTTTTTTTCCCAAATTCAATTCCTTGATGGTTGCAAAGTAACCCAAGATCCAATAGACACCCGTAATGTGATCCAATCACCCATTTCATACTTTGCATTCTCAACTATAATAGTTTCCAGCTTTCCCGAAGATCTACAAGTGCCCATTTCACTACAAGAAAAAAACCAAGGATCCATAGGAAAAAGTTAACAAAAAATTCAATTCAACAACATTTCAAATTAATGAAAATGGAATTCCTATATTGAATTTTATGGGATTGTTGTATGGGAATCAAATAAAATCATCAACAACTGAATTAAACAAGAGTATAGCAATGCTACACTGAACAACAATGTAAACAACATAATTGAACAAGAAGGATAGTTTGTTACTCTGTAGTATCCTGATATTCATTCTTGCTACATTTCTTTCAACATTGAAATCAACTCTTGAAAAATGTTTTATTCTTATGAAGCCACCTTCAACAGAAAAATTTTAAGAGAAAAATTCAAAACACTTCTCAAGACTCCTTTCCCCTTACATACATTAATGTATAAATATGCTCGAGCATCAAAGGTTGTTCCACATTGAGAACCATCATAGAAGGAAAATGAAATCTCCTTATAAATGAAGTAGCATCCTATACCTCCTGAACACATGGAAGTAATGAGTGAGAGAGATTCATCATTTTCTTTGCAGTGAACACAACAACAAGGATCATGAATCCGCCTATCTTTTAGGTTTGTTTCTTGGGGATTTTAGAAAGGTTAGGTTGAAATACCTAAGACAAAAATAGGAGCTACAAGACCTCTATAATCAAAAAACACTGCCCATAAAATCCTAACATCCTTATAACTGGAAAGAACAACAAGGAACAATGATTTCATAAATTGATTAGAGAGGGAGTAGCGATAGGGCTTGAATCAGAAAACAATAGGTAGGATACAGATGAAATAGGGCTTTAAAAAGGTAGGATAGGGCTTGAAAATGGCTGGAAATAAGTTATAAAACCACAGTCTATAATATTTAGAGATGGCTCAGGTGTTTTCTTACATCAACAAGATCAACAAAGACTTGGGATTCTCCTAAAAGTCATTTTTTTCATACTTCTATTTGGCAACAATGATGAGTTTGTGATAGTAGGAACATCCCTTGGCCAAATCTAGTTATTTATCTTAGCAACAAGAGAAATGATAGCAGTCAGTGTTGAGGGGGAAAGAAGATTTAAAGGAGTTTTTTTGTGCCAAGCCTAATGGGATTATCCTATAGGACCAAATTGGAAACCAAATGCAGTGAACGATACATAATTATTACTAATTTTAGCGATATAGTTAATTATTAAACAAATAAAACTTCAAATAAGTCATAAAATATTGAAATGATAAGATCTAATTCGGACTACTGAGTGTTTGTTTAGATCTTCTGTATGGGAAGGTGGATTTGAATATGCCATTGGTAACATAAAATATGGAAATATTCGATCTAATTAGATAAGGTTGAATGTGTGACTGGAAATCTGGGAATTATTGAAACCACTTCCTTGAAATTTGTTGAGTGCTTTCAAATCTGGATTTGATCCACTGTTGACAGTTGATTTCGAGGTATTGAACACTCAAATTTCCATGTGATTTTCCACCTGTGTTTACTATGTGTGATATTCCACCTTCCATGTTGGAAATATGGCTACAACAGAGATGACGGACGCAGATGATCAAGGTTGTCATTGATGGCAATCGATTGTTTTTGAAGAACAGATGCTGAAACACGCTGCAATACAA
>CBVK0100527889.1:0-11751 GCA_900067695.1 Picea abies | reverse complement strand
TGCAAGTTCTCTTGTGATGTTTCATCATCTATTACAAGGATGAAATCTTCTTGTGTATTTGGTGGAGGCTCCTTAATTTCATTTTCAATTTTTCTGCTTGAAATGTCTTCATATGGAGTATATAGGAGACTGAAATTTTCTTCTTGTAATTTGGAATTTTCATCTTCCTTTTCAACAACATGACTTGACTTAGACATTTCATCCACTCTTTGATTAGATTCTTCTTTAAAATTGGTAAATTTGTTATCTTGCTTCAATATGGGAGAGGATGGGTGGGAAACAACATTTAAAACATCAACAAAAACATATGAATGTACTTTTGGGATGAATGTTTTATGCAAATGAATCTTCTAACACATCCCAACTAGTAATGGATTTAGACATTAATGAACTATACCATTCAAGAGCATCCTCTCATAGATTTTTTAGGAATAATCTACATGTAACATTGTCTTTAGTGAAGTTGAAATCATAACATGTACCTTTAAAATTAATCAAGTGTTGCTCTACATATTCCGAAGTATCCCCAACGAATGTAGAAAAAATTTCAATAGGAATATTGGGCATTTGAAAGTCTATTTTTGATACATTTAAAGGGGTATTATGAAATCACCTCCTTCTTTGACAATTTTTCTCTTTTGTTGAGTCTTGCAAAGCCATTGATGGGCCTGATGAAGAATATAAAGAAGCATTATGACATGAATGAAACCCTTCATTAAAGGGGTATTATGAAATCACCTCCTTCTTTGACAATTTTTCTCTTTTGCTGAGTCTTGCAAAGCCATTGATGGGATTTATGAAGAATATAAAGAAGCATTATGACATGAATGAAACCCTTCATTTTGAATTGTTTCAATGGAGTTTCTAAGGAGTTCATTCTCCCGAATCTTTGGTGCTTCTCATTTATTTTTGAAATTACAAAAAAGGTGAGCCACACTTAAAATAAGAAACAATTTTCTTGAATATTCTTCTCGAAACTTTGATCCATGGAGATTTATGGTTCCTCAAATATCTTGAAAATAAATTGGTCCCCAGTATGGTCACCAAAACTGTTGATGCTTGAATCCATCAGGACCGAAACGACAACCTCATGAGGACATTAGTCCCCCTTCATTTTTGGAGAGGTGGTTCTCCTCTTTGGATAAAAGACATATCTTTAAATATCTTGGATTAGGGAGAGTGATAGGCAGCAAACCCCAAATCGTTTTTCTTAGATTTATGTGAAAATGGTTCTTCAATAACCCAATATGATCTTTATATGCAACAAAAGTCTTTTTACAATAAGAAAAGATTGAAGGAGGGATTCAACATCATAGTTAAATTGTGATCAACATCATAGTTAAATTGTGATCAACATCATACACAATCTTCTTAATAGTATATAAACGCATACATATCTTCTTCATGAGAAATAGGAGAGAATGATTTGATCATCTCAAATAATTTTAATAGAGTACCACAATCAGTAATAACAGAGAAATTGATAGGTTAACCTCAAATATTGCATACTTAAAACTCAAAGTTACAAGATACAGCCAAGATCAACCCCGACGTAATTCTTTGTGGAGTTTATTCATGATAAATGTTCTTCAATATAAAACATTTGACAGGCATGTATGTGGCTTCAAATACTCCATGATCATACAAGAAAATTTTGTAGAAGAATACAATAAAAACACTCAACAACTCAGCCTTGTGCCCAAGAATAAGACTCAAACATAACGCTATGAGAAATGGTGTAGAAGAATAGAAAAAACGAAGAAGATGGAGATCTCTTTTCATTGATCAGAAGGTTGGATATACATTCATGGATGTACACTCTTATTTCTCTGATTGTTTTCCCTTTCCCTCTGACAATATAGATTATTGGACCTCTTAATGAAGACTCTCTTCTCTTTTTAAGAAAATATTTTCTAATTACTCGAGTAGTTAAGGTTTTCTTCCTCTCTTGAAATTCCCGTGCAATTTTCTTATTGAAACATTCCATTTAATTAGTGCCTCATCAATTCCTCATTCATGAAATTATATCATCAATATATACATATATAAAATGGGCCCCTTTCCCTATGAAATTATATCATCAATATATACATATATAAAATGGGCCCCTTTCCCTTTTTAATAAAAGTTTTTAAATAAACTTTTATTTTCACAATTTAATTAATTTCTCATTTAAAATAGGAGGATTTTTTATTTTTATTTTTAATTTTATGGAAATGATAATCAATGTTTTAGCCACAGAAAGAACTTCTGATGTTATATTCATTTTTTTATCTTTCCAATGATATAAAGTTTGCACAAATTTGTCATTCAGATCTCAAGATATGAGGTCGTGAAGTTGAGTTGTCACGTAGGCCCAAAAAATGCAGCTAACTGATATTTTAATTTATGAGAAAAATTTATCAATTTTCATGACTTGAAATATATACCACCATATTCTACGTCGAAATACCTTTCCAACGATATACAATTTGCGTGATTCTGACATCCGGAGTTCAAATTTATGGCCTCCGCAAGATCAACAACCAACCACCGTCGATCATAATTGATGGGCAAATCTCATCCCTTGATTTTATTTTCTTGTTCCTTCAAAAAAATCGAATTTTCTTTGTAAAAAATCTATCCCATATGCATGAGATTAGTTGGAATATTTACTGTATATAATACTAAGTGAATTATATACTCAACAAGAAACAAAGAGGAGAAGACTATTGAGACTTGATAATTCGATCACTTGAGAAATTGATGAATAAAATAATAATTTTGGAACCCAGACATCATCCTCGTCATGCAATGTCATCAATGAGCCATGCCCACGTTTCATCACAGGAATGGCCCACATCATCGCCATGTATCATCACACGGTTTGATGCCATGTTTCATAATCCTTATCTTACCAAGTGTCATCATTTGATTGGTTGCCATGTCACTGCCATGTGTAACCACTTAACATTTGTGACGTGTCACCTCGTGGTTGGTTTCCACATGTCATGACCTCATTCACTTCCATGTGTCATATTCTCATTCGCTGGTTTTCATGCCTTGGAATATCTTTGAGAATTTGGCTAAGTATGGGAGATGGGACAAGAGGGGAGGAAGGAGAGGTAGATTAGAGGGTTTGCAGGTTCACAGGGGTGAGGGAAGGGAGGTGAGTGAATTTAATCATGAAATTTTCTTGAACCCATGAACCTGTGGTTGGACGAGTGATCCAAAGAAACTAAGTATAGATGGGTTGTCGGTCAAACTGGTGAGCATCAGAAGAATGGGACATTTGGTAACTCGGGATCCGTAATGAGAATAAAAGTTTAAGTGATGGTCAAAGTGTAAAACGCAGAAGTTGAAGTGCAATGTGAAGGCTACAGAAAAGGGAAGGAAAATGTTTGAACCTGCGTACCCATGAATTTGAAGAAAAATCTAAGTGTTGAGTAGTGTGGAAGAGGGGTAAAAAGAGTGTAATATGTAGATAGCAGGTTGGCAAGTGAGGGAGTGTGAGAAGATGAGGGAATGTATGAGTCCTCCAACCCATGAACCCGATGACGAGATGAAGGAAGAGTCCCAAAAACATCTAAGTGTAGAGACTAGTGGAGAATATGGAGAAGAGTGGTGAAAAGAGAAAAATGGTTAAGTGTGGAGATGGAAGGTGAGGGAAATACGTGATGAGAGTACTTCATAATTTGAAAATGGAGAGGAGAACACGATACTTAGAAAAAATCTTCATAATCTCTCCTTTAGACCTTTAGACAAGATCTTGAATAACTTAGGCATACAAAAATGGATTTTTGATCGCATGATGAAGCTGAGACTAAGGGCTGCAGAGTGAACTTATAAAAGTTCAAAAAATGTCTTCTCTTGATATCAAGGATTTTATGAATCCAAGAGTGGGAAAATATAGATGACTAAATTTTGGTCAACTCTTCCAAAGCTACTCAATCTTCAACAAGAAATTCTTTCTGGACTCTACTACATTGATAAAAGCCTCAAGGAAGCCAATTTGGAGGTCGGTGTTTGAAGTTTGAACAATGCAAGTCAATTCCTTGTATATCTTATAATCAAACTAGTTGATTGGTTGAAAATATAAACTTGGAATAAGCTTCATAGAATAGGTTAGGAGGTGGAGTTCTCTTATGGTCCACTCAAGAAGGGCCTTTGATTGATCTAAGAGAGAAGACATCACCAATGGAATGAAACATATTCCATATAGGGGACGAGAATAAGGTTACAAGAAGCACATGAGCCTCGTAAGCCTTATAAATTCAATAAAAAATCCCATCCTCCATGCCTTATGAGTAATAGTAGGCAGAGAAGAATTTATTATTAACACCTAAACTATTATGGATCAAGCTTGACAAGGTTACTATAGTGAGCTCTTCCATCACCTTCTCTTTCACTGACGTGTCTACCAAGTATGACGAATTTCTCAAGGCCCATACTACATTTAGCCTCAACATTTGATCCATTGACTAGCGAAGGAATCAATCTTCCAAGCAATCAATAGAGAATCCCTATTTCTCTTAGATAATTTGGGTGCCATTGAAGAGAGAAGACTTTTCCACCACTATAAGAAAGTAATTGGAAAATAATTCCCTTTTGTAAACAAAACACTAGACATCAAATAACTTGAAAAGAGCATAAGAATCCTAAAGCCTTTCATACACCGTTGTCTATTGGTTTTTGTTGTTGACACTACAAATAGAACCAACCTCACATGCTTTAGGAGAATAGTGAGAAGAGAGGTTGCACTTAGACTTGCATTGTACCTTGGAGATCAATTTTTAAGACATATTTCTCAGTGACAGAGTATTGGTAGAGTATTTATTTTTATTGTCCTAATTACTAATGTGTTGTTAGTAGTTTTATGTGTGTACGTTACACCCGAGGATATAACCTTACGGAGACTAAAATCTCTATACAGGACAAAGAGAGAGATCATAAAAAATTTCCGCATAGTATCCATGTTGGTGAAGCGAGTGGAATATAAGTCCCTCATTTACGGATCATAATGTATCATAACAATTGCATCCTTGACCATGACATAGCTGTCGAAACTTTGAAGAGAACATTTTAGACCTCAACATGGGTAAAACAAGTAGAGAGAGGTTGGAATATACTTAAGGGCCAACAATGCTTAGCTTCAAGATGAGAAAAATCACTTGAAGGAGTAGGTACAAATGTTTAGCTAGATCATGGAAGAGATGGAGAATAACCTTTAGATCTCTACCAAATTTCTATCATTGCTAAAGAATCAATTTAATTAATGTGAGAACTCCCTCATTACAATCATGGTAGATTGAGACAAGCATAGAGTTAATCTTGTGCCCTTGGGACAAAAGGTCATTCATGTGGATATATGGAGAGAATATAGGCTCACTTAGATGATGGCTCAGTTGCAACAAGAGTTTGCAAATGAGAAGGTCTTGGCAAGATCCAAGCAATTTTTCAAGATTACCGGGAAGCAAGGCCACTTTACATTTCTATTGTCGAAGCTAGCACCATGAATGAGACAACTTTGGTAAGCTCACCTTTCCTAAACATTTCTAAGGAGCACTTGGGTGATTTTAAAAATCATACCCAAGGCATTGGTTCCAAACTAATAAGACTGATGGGCTACGATGGTCAAGGGATAGGAAAAAGAAGACAAGGTGACCTAAGGCTCATCATAGTTGCATCGAGGGTCAAGCATGAAGGCCTAGGTTTCGATGACATAAATGAAAAGACTACAAACAACAAGACTAGCCTAGGTTTCGATGACATAAATGAAAAGACTACAAACAACAAGACTACTTTTGCGAAGGAAAAGGACATGACATAATTGGATTTCTCATTAGAAGGAAGATCAACAAAAAAATGAATAAAGTATCTTGCTACCATCTTAGCCTTCTTATGGAAGATTGCAAAAGGGAAGTGATGAAGAAAGTGCAAAGACTCAGTCAACTTCAACACTTAGAGGAAATGACAAGCCAATTAGCTGAGAAAAGAAGGAGAAGAAGACCAAGAGTTTTGCATCAAAAAAGACATCCCTTGTTTGTCACTACTTACAGAAAAGAGGCCATAGTGCTATGAGCTATTGGTACTCATAGGATTATTCATTAGACTATAGGAAGAAATGACATTATGTGACATCTTTCCGGGAGAAGCAAGACACATGCCACAAGCAAGATTTATTTCGGAGGAGGAATGACAAGAAGACTTATCCAATCCAACAAAAAGAGGCACATGGAGAGGAGGAGTATGTTAGGTAGTCCATGTAGCAACATAAATAATTTTTTCCACCATTGAAATTTGAGTGGACATTGGGAAGCAAAGTGTTATAAACTTCATCTATAGATTCACCTTAGAAACTGCAAAACCAAGAGAAGAGTGTGGAAAGTGAAGCCTATTAGAGATGAAGAGCTACCTACATCTCCAAATCAAGGAGAATAATTTCACCAAGGAGAAATAGTAGCATAAGAAGTCTGCATTACCATTGAACAGGACAATGAGTTGATGCCAACTACCAAGGAAATCCCATTCCAGTTGCTACACACAATCCTTTTGAAGAACCCCTTCTTGGGGATGTGTTGGAGACCGATGCACGAAGGTCAATGACCTTGGGGGTGTTCTTGAGAACTCCATAACATGCTTGTAAGTAGGTGCAGACACGAGAGGGATATTTCCATGATGGGAAGCAACTGATCCTAGTGAGAGAATGCATACCAAACTTCCCTTGTGGAATTTTTACGTGATGGCATAGTGTGTCAAGGTCACAATGAAAAAACATGGACTAGTGTTCGACTTGGATTCATTAACTACCAAGATTCATGAACAAAGGTCAGCCTGTTGGCCTTCCCATTACCCCATATCTCCTTGTTTCCACTTGTACTTTCATTCTTAATAGGTCGTTTGGACAAGGAGATGAGGAGGATAGACAGCCATGAAAGCATTGTAACTAGATATTTCCATAAGGATAGACAGCCATGAAAGCATTGTAACTAGATATTTCCATAATAGATTGATCATCCATTTGAAGTTGATTTTCCCATTTGGATTTCCAGGTTAAATATGGTGTCCATTGTGTCTTGAATAGCTATGATATTTCTATGTGATTTTTTTTTGTGTATTCATGTCTTAGTTCTGGTTTTAATAGCCACCAATGAATAGTAGGAGTGCAAATGAGAGGGATATATACCCATACTTGTGGATTTACTGCATTGTTGGTTTTCCTGGTCTAATAGATAGTATACAATCTCTATTCTTACCACTATAGGATGCATTTCCAAGCCCCAAGATCGAAAGTCGTCATTACATGGTCATTGCACCTCAATAGGAGTTTCTAATTAGGTTCAATTCTAGTTATTGGGTGAATTTCTCTTTCCTATAGGCTCATATCTCCCCCATAGTCTACAATTCCACTCTCCCTCAATCGATTTCTCAGTCTATTGGTCGATTTATTCTTTCTTGGGTCGACTTCACCTTTCCCTAGGTCAATTTGATCCCTCTCTAGCCAATTCAACTTCTACTTGGGAATTTCTCTCACCCACAAGCTTTACGTGTCTGTACAGGCTTTGTTTGGGTTCTCTCTCACTCCTTGACATGTATAAATTAGTTTCAGGAAGATTGTTCCTAGTTTTTGGGCAGTAAGGTAACTTGGTTTTCAATCTAACAAAAAACTATACAACTCGTATTCTTTGTTGGAAGGCTACTTTTGTACCAATTTTACATAAATTTAGTTGTAAGATGATAGTTCTCAAAAGTTTGTTGAAATGGGGAAGAAAAGGAAAAATAAATTAGCTTCGAGTCCCTAAATTTTATCACTAGAGATTGTTGATGTGGCATATTATTAGATATATTTGTGAAACGTGAAACTGTTAACTGTTGCTTGAAGACTTCTATTCACATTTAAGCAATGAGAGACTAGAGTGACAAAGGATATTACTAAGAGAGTGAAAAAGTCTGCTAAAAATTCTTTCTGGAATTTGCTACATTGATACAAGATGGAAGGAAGCCAATTTGGAGGTCGAGGTTTGAATTTTTAACAAAGGAAGTTGGTTCCTTGTATATCTTATAATCACACCGGTTGACTGGATGAAAATATTAATTTGGAATAAGCTTCATAGAATAGGTCAAGAGGTGGAGTTCTCTTATGGTCCACTTGAGAGGGGCCTTCTATTGATCTAAGAGAGAAGAGACCATCAATGAAATGGAACATATTCCATAGAGGGTACGAGACTAAGGTTACACGAAGTACATGATCCTTGTAAGCCTTACAAAGTCAACCAACAATCCCATCCTTTCATGCCTTATGAGTAGTAGTGAGCATAGAAGAAGGTATGACCAACAACTAAACTGTTTTTGATCAAGCTTGACAAGGTTTCTATAGTGAGCTCTTCCATCACCTTCTCTTTCATTGACATGTCTTCCAAGTACACAAATTTTCTCAAGGCCCGTACTACATTCAACCTTAGCATTGGATCCATTGACTAGTGAAGGAATAAATCTTCCAAGCACTCAATAGAGAAGCACTATTTCTCTTAGAGCATTTGGGTGTCATTGAAGAGATAAGACTTGTTGACTACTACAAGAAAGTAACTAGCAAGGGAATCCCTTCTAAAAACAAAGCACTTAACGTCATACAACTTTAATAGAGAACATGAAGTTCCTAAAGCCTTTCATACACCATCACCGATTGGTATTTTTCCTTGACACTACAAATAGAACCAACCTCACATGTCTTTATTATAATAATGAGCAAAGAGGTGATTGCAGAGAGTTTGTACTCAGACTTGCATTGTGCCCCAAAGATCAATTTTGAAGATAGAGTTCTTAGTGACAAAGTATTGGTAAAGTCTTGATTTTTATTGGCCTAATTTCTAGTGCATTGTTAGCATTTTGATGTGTGCAAGTTACCCCCAAAGATAGACACTTATGAAGACTGAAATCTCTATACAATACTGATAGAGAGAGATCAAAAACAAATTACCACATAGTATCTGTATTGGTGAAGCGAGTGGGTTATAAGTCCCATTGTTTACAGATCAATTAAGGTCTTTGTATTTGCATTGTAACAATACTTCTATGTAAATATCATATCTATAGGATTTCTATTTATGTTTAAATTTAGCTTCTCCTTTTATCCATTTATATAGCTTTATGTTTAAATTTAATATTTCTCTTTTGATCTATTTATACATTAGCTTTTATATTAAATGTACATTTGAGATCTATCTCTTTCTTTTATATATATATATATATATATATATATATATATATATATAACTATTTTCACTTTCACGTGTATCTTATATCATGCTAACATATAACTATTACTATTATTATTTATTATAAGTATTATATTTTTTGAATAAGACATATGATGATACAAGCATTACCCACATGCAAATGACAACATCTCTATCATATTGGGGTGCACCTTTGATACAATGATATTTTTTTTTTCTTTCACTTTTGTATTAAATACTTCAACTTTTCTTTCATTTTAGTTTATAATTACTTAGTGTTATGTTATGTTACACCTTTTTTTTTTATTTCACTTTTAAATGAAAGACTTCAATTTTTCTCTCATTTTAGTTTATAATTATTTAGTGTTATGTTATGCTACATGTGTCATTCATAGCTTATTGTAAAGTGCAATTAGCTTCTATAAGTGGACCCAACTATTCATACTGTATTGTAAAGTGCAATTAACTTCTATAAGTGGATCCGGGTGGATTAGGTTCAAGAAATCATTTGGACATTTTCTAATTCTGTATTTGGCTTGGCTCAAGATAGTAGTTATAGTTTTGTTAGGATTCTTGAGCGTTTCTCTATTATTTTGGCTCTTCATAGATGCTTTAAGGCAGTCTATTTGATAGCAATCTTTGCTACATGGTCTGTATTTCCAGTATAACATTTGGAAGAGGCTATAGCCTGGATGTTATTATGTAAAAAAAATTATATCTCAATATAATTTTAAGCTAATTTTCATTTAGAAAAAAAAAAAACTTCTATAAGTGAACCAAGCTATTAGTGCAATAATGTATCCTCATAGTTGTAGGTTTATGAGGATCCACACATAAATCTTTGTTAATCTAGAAGTTGATTTGAGTGCAAATTTCTCCATTAATGTGTTAACAAATCATCTCTCACTTAGATATTAACATTGTTAACAATTTTGGTAGCACATAACAATAATATTAATAATAATATATTTTTAAGGTCATGGCCAAGTCATACACCAAATTGGTGTATGAAACCTCCCATTTGACTAGCAAAATCTTGAGATATACATACTCTACCAGTTATACATACTCTACCCTCAAATTTAAACTACAAATATATTAATGCTATAACATCATCCTTCACTTCTATAACAATATTATAACACTATTGATATCATGAGTTGTAAGCCTTTTCTATGTCTCATGTATTACATACTATTACTACAATAACTTATTCTCATACTTGATTTATAAAGAAACTTTGTTAATTTAGAAATCTACTTGAGTGCAAATCTCTCTATCATTGCAATAGCATCATCTCTCACTTGAGTATTAAATAGTAGAATTTATTTTTTAATGTAAAATGTAAATTATTATTATTATTTAAATAAGATCAAGAAAAAAACAAACCTAAATAATAATACAAACCAAGATAATATATGATATTATGTATGAATTTAAGGTTAAAACCTACTTGAAAGGACATGACCCGGTGTTATAATTTAGTGATGACAATACAAGATATTGATCTATGTAAATTAAAAACTCTTTTAATCCTAAAATATAACAAATTAATAACCCAAAACTAATGAAAATTTACCCAAAACCACTAATCTCTTATTTCCTAAACTAATATCTTTCTCTTATTTCATAAACTAAACTAATATTTTTCTATATTATAAACTATTTTATGCTTTAAAAATACAAAAACATAACAACCATCAAAACAAACAAACAATGTGAAGCATATCCATCACATATGTATATGCACACATACAAGTTAAAAAAGGTCCACAAGTCAAGGCATTAGTTAGAAGCAACATCACATAGAAAACAAGATTTGGAAACTTAAATTGAGTACGTGAACGGTCTACCTGCAACACCAGGTTTTCGAGTAAGCAATGAATAAATAATATTATAATAAAATGGTAGATAGCATTACAGTAAGATGGGAGCCGTTGCACACGCAAGTACGCAATCCCTATCTACACGATAACGACTTAAAAATATGATACCCTTACGTGCACACCTGCCTCCGCACTATCTCCTGTTTCAGATTCGGCTCATATGAGGTAATCATTGGCTCGCTGTCTTATCCACAGATGTATCACGGTAGTGAATTAATGATTGGTTTATTGTATGGTGTTTAAGGTTAGCCTTATTTTGTGTAAGTTGTTTTCATCAAAATAAAAAATAATTGTAATTGTATTGAAAAAAATTGAATTTAATAATTATGTGAATTAATGACATTTAATATATATATATATATATTTATAAAAATTGGAGAAAATTGTATATAAAAAAAGGTTGTTGAGTATAATGATAGGTGTTGGTAAGGAAGAAAGTTCAGCAAAATATATCTATCATTTACAAAAATAGCATTGTTAATCTTATTAATCTTTCATGCGATATTATTTTCAAAACTTAGTCATTCAAAAATGGTGTTCTTGCACCTTACAAAGGTTTTTTGATGGGGTCTGCGTCTACAGGAGGCTCCAAAGCCACGTTCAAGTCTGGCATAAGAGTTTGCGCACTGGTTCCCAGTATGTTGCGAACC
>CBVK0100527888.1:0-11751 GCA_900067695.1 Picea abies | reverse complement strand
GCTTTCCTTGAATCTTATCTGTGGGCTAAATACCGATCCATGATATAATTGGCTAACGAATCTGAAACACTATTAAGTTCTCTTGGAATGTGTCTATATTCAATGTAATCAAACATTCATTCGAGACGACGAACTTGCAAGTGTAGACGTAGAAGGATAGGACTACGGATAGCGTAGATGCGATTGAGTTGATAAACCACGAGTTGGGAGTCTAAGTAAATAATGATACGAGAGATACCTAGGGAGGAGGCTTGGGTTAACAGTCCAATGACAACATGGTATTCTACCATATTGTTGGTTGCTGGCCCTAAACAGATGCCTCCTGAACTCACCACCTCGTCAACTGATAAATAACCCATGTCGCCGAAGCAATGTTCCGGGTATGTCGGCTGGCGCCATCCGCGAACCCAAAAAAGATAGGAAAGGCAGACGTCATCTGCGCATGAAAACACAGGCACAGTCATGAGTGGCAACGGTAAAGACTCGAGCACGCGAAAGAAAAGACACACCAAACTAAAATACAATAATGTACAAAGTACATATGCTAGGTGATTTAGGCATAGTACTTTTTAAGGTAAAGCCCGTTTCGGGGCTCTCCCAGGGAAATTCCATCATGATCTACTAGTTCGTAAGCACCTCTGTGTAAAAAACGCTTCACGATGTAAGGACCGTGCCACATAGGTTCTAACTTTCCTGTTCCCAATTTATCGTGTGCTTGGTCATAAACGAGGACTAAGTCTCCTTTTGCAAAGGTTCGAGGTCGGACCGATTTGTCATATTGACTCTTGATCCGTTTCTGATGTGCTTCATTAACGAGAGCAGCATCACGGCGTGTTTCGTCTAGCTTGGATAGGTACAAAAATTGTTCTTCTTCCACAGAAGTATGGGGCAGGAGTTCTACTTTCAATTTGAGTGACGGAATTTCGCACTTGATTGGTAGGACGACTTCAATGCCATAGACCAACTGGAAAGGAGTGAATCCAGTTGAGGTTTTCACAGACGTGCGATAGGCCCAGAGAGCGAAAAACAGTTCTAAATGCCACGATGTCTTGTTTTCCCCTACCATGCGTTGGATCATGGTTTTTAGGACTTTGTTGATGGCTTCAACTTGTCCATTCGCTTGAGGATAGTAAGGGGATGAGTTTTCATGGCGAAAACCCAATTTGACGTGTAATTCGCTCATCATCTGGTTTTTGAAGTGTGCACCATGGTCGGTGACAATGGCATGTGGTACGCCAAAATGAGTAATGATGTGGTTGAAGAGGAATAGAGCTGCAGTACGACCATCGTTCAGGAAGGTAGGCATAGCCTCAGCCCATTTTGTGAAATAATTGACAGCGACGATGATGTAACCGTGCCCCCCGGCTGAGGTAGGCTTACATTGCATGAAATCAATACCCCATTTGGAAAAGGGGCCGATGGAAATAATGGGATGCAGCGCAGTAGGGTGGGTGTGTGCCTTCTTGTTGAAGATTTGGCAAGGTGGGCATTTTTTGATGGCCTCGATGCAATCTTTGAAGATCGAGGGCTAAAAGTAGCCGGCACGTAGGATTTTTTGGGCTATGGCCATCTTGGAAAGGTGACCACCACAAGCACCAAGGTGACAATCGTTCAAAATTCGTTCAACCTCTTCGTTAATCAGGCATCGCCGGAGAATGGTGTTAATACCACGACAATACAAAGTATCACCGAGGATGAGATACCGGTGAGAGTGGTGACGGATGCGTCGACGCTCTTCTCGAGAGATGTTTGGCTGAAAGCGTTGGGTTTGAAGGTAGAGGAGAATGTCTCCATACCAAGGGTCAGAGGTGCTGATGAGGAAGAGAGACTCATCAGGAAGAGGGTCTCTAGATTCAATGTTTTCATCAGCACTTGGGAGAGCACAGATGAGCTCGGCAAACACTAGGGATTTTTTGGCTTTGGCCTTTGTAAACTCGAGATCGAATTCTTGAAGAATAACGATCCATTTCGAATATTTGCCCCCAAGTACTTGACGTGTCAAGACGTGGTACATGGGGTTGGAGTCTGCGATTACCGTGGTGGTGCGTAATAGGATGTAGTGGCGGAATCGTTGGACAGCAATGACAGCTGCCATAGCCAGTTTCTCGACATGTGAATATCTGAGGTCGGGTCCGGATAAACTCTTGCTTAGATAATAGATCACGTGTTCTTTGTCGTTAGCGTCCTCTTGAACCAACACCATCGCAATGGTGGAAGTAGAGGCGGCCAAGTAAATGATATAATCCTTTGTATATTCGGGAGGATGTAACAAAAGGAGCGTGTGTCAAAGCGTGCTTGAGAGCATCGAATGATCATTGGGCAGTGTCATCCTAGATGAAAGGGACGTTCTTTTGCAGTAGCCGCATAAATCCTTTAGTGATCTTGGCGTAATTGCAGATGAAACGACGAAGAAAGTTTACTTTACCTTGCAAACTTTGAAGTTGGGTTAAGTTGGTGGGTGGGGGTAAGGCTAGAATGGCCTGGATCTTCAAAGGATCCACCCTGATCCCATCTTTGGAGACGATGAAACTGAGGAGTCGACCAGATTCGACAACGAAGATGCATTTGTGTGGGTTCAGACGAATATGATAGAAGCGACATCGAAGAAAAAGTGCCCGCAAGTGACCAATGTGATCGGGTCGGTTGGATGAGTGGGCAGGTAGATCATCGAGGTAAGGTTCTGCGATATGTTTGATGTCGTGGAAAGCATAGGACATGGCCCGCTGGAAAGTGGCACCAGCATTTTTAAGGCCAAACGGTAGCTGTCGGTAAGCAAAAGTCCCCTAAGGGCAGATGAAGGCTGTCGTATGTTGATCAGCAGGTAATATTTCAATCTGGTTGTATCCAGAAAAGCCATCCATGAAAGAGAAGATTACGCTTCCCGCGCAATTATCGATGATCTGATCGATAAAAGGTGTAGGGTAGTTGTCCTTGGGACAAGCTTTGTTGAGGTCACGATAATCTACGCAAACACGAATGGTCCCTTGTTTCTTGGCGACCGGAACGAGGTTAGAGACCCATTCCGTCAAAGGGACAGGGTAGATGAAGCCAGATTTTAGAAGTTTTTCGACTTCTGCCTTTATAGCTGCCAGTTTCTTAGGGTGAACCGGGCGAAGTTTCTGTCGAACCGGTTTTGCGTCAGGGTAAGTCTTGATTTTGTGTCTAACGATCGAAGGGTCGATCCCTGGCATTTCCTCGTAACTCCATGCGAAGACATTGTGGAATTCCTTGAACAAAGCAGTGTAAGAAACCACTTCGGTGGGCATGCAATTAGCACCAAGATTAATGTTTTCCACGACGCCTTCGTTGACTGAAATGTCAATCGTGTTTGTAGTAGAGATGTTACCCATGTTCCCCTCAGAGAAAGTATCTTGAGTGAGGATAGGAGATTGTGGAGCATCGACAACATCAGGGGGGAAGACAGATCATCTGTCTTGCACTTCTTCCAATGGTGGAAGAAAAGAGGATCGATGGTGGTTGTCATCCCAGGGCAAATCATCAATGTTCAACATTTCCATAATAGATTCATCCGAAGGAAAAATCTGGGAAATGTAATCGACGGTGGATGATAGGGAATCTAACCACGAGGGTACCAAATAACTATCGGGTGCCAATAAATGTGAAGTGTTCGAAGCGGGAGAGGCAGATTGAATAGCTACGTATGCGGCCTCGGCTGGGCTGAGTGGCATGGTGTCACTGAGTCCATTGAATTCCAAAGGACTAGGCACGATCCAAGGGTCAGATGATTCCGAGGATTGATAGGGCGAAGTCGAGATCATATTGACACCGGCAATATGAGGTGTAGTAGGTGGAAGTGGTGTAGGGAAGGTACCCATGAGGCTAGAATCTTTCAGTAAGCCAACACCAACACTTTCATACGTAACTAGGTGATCTCCCAGAAAGGGAATGTTGTTGGTGGCAGGGATGCGGGCGTCGGGTGTACAGAAATCGAGTTGATCGACGGTGACAATTTTGCCTTGATGAGGGAATTGTACACATCGAAACACCGACGAGGCTACAACAGTCATAGCGTAGGACCAACTTCTTCCGAGTAGTAGATTGTAATCGAGGGGAGCATCGACCACTTCGACATCAATGGTAACAGTTTTACCGCCCAATTGAACGACGAGGGATTGTAATAATCCGTGAGGATGGAAACCTCGTCCATCGAAAGCACGTAACATCGTGGGGGATTTGTTAAGGGCAGGTGATTTCAAACCTTTCCAACAGGATAGAGACATGACACAGGTGGAGGCTCCCTCATCCAGGATGGTTCGATGGATTTGTTGATTATGAACAACAACATCGATTTGGAAAGCTAGCTGGTGGGAGAGTCGCGGTTGATGGTCGTCCAGATTAAACGTGATGTAGTTTGATGACTCAGGATCAAAAGCGCCAATGGCAGCTAAGAGCGTCCTACGTTGATTAGGACAGTGTTGTAGAACTTCCAACGCGGACATGGCACACGGGGCTTGGGCCAAATCTTCTACAATATTGTAGTTTTGGGCAGCCCGTGAATTAGGATTGAAAGTGGATTTCCGGATGGTGCTCTTAGGAGGGCGTAAGATGGAGTCAAAAGAAGGTTTCTCAATCTGAAGTGGTCCGGATGGAGGGCTAACAGATGGAGGATTAACAACAGATGGTAAGGGATCTGGCGAAGAACCGGTAGTAGTCTTCGGCTTATCAGGTTTAACTGGCGTGTCGTATGTCGCAGAACGAGTGGTTAGATTAACCTCGTTGAACATGTAAATGTGTGCGCTTGTCGAGGCTTCATCGTGGGGTTGGTTGGGACTGCCCCCCGACGTGGGGGTTTGTGCAACCAAAGATTGTTGTTGCGGGAACGGCTGAGTGAGCACAGCGGGTTGCGAATTTCCCTTAAAAATTTTAGCCACTTCATCGCGATGTGGGCAGGCTCAAGTGTAGTGATCGTCACCGCAAATGAGACATGGGAATTTCAGTTTTCGCTGTGGTTGTTTTCCAGCAGCAGGGGTTTGTGGTTGGGTCTTGGGTTGTTCGTTGCTATTGTTCTTCTTTGTTTTGTTTCTCGCTTTCTTCTTGCCCCCGAGTTGTTATGAAGGGGTTGATTGGACCGCATTCACATCAGCGACTTGAGTTTGGGTGGGGGTAGAAGAGGGTGCAGTCAAACTGGGGGCGGCCATGGAAGTGGGTCGCTGGATTGTTCCAGTAGATTGAGTAGTAGATTGAGTTTTGATGGAGCCAATAACTCCATCCGCATGCGAAGCAGTCGATGGTTTGGATGGATCGTTATTGGGACGGGTAGCATTTGGTATCAACTTGTACAGAGTACCAGATTGTGAATAGACTAAGTCTAAGTACTGATCTTGGGCGATGGCTTCTTCCTCGGTGACCACGCCGCCCATGGCAACATCACGAGCGATCTTGGGTAATAATGATTTCGTGAACCATTCCGCTAATAATTGGTCAGGGATGAGCGCTTTGATTAGCCTTCGTCGTCTTCTCCATTCATGGATATGATCGGAGATGTGTATGGAAGTTGTCTGACAAAGAGAGGTTAATAGTTCAGTACCTGTCTCGTATCGGATGGGCAGTTGGAAGTGTGTGAGGAAGGACATGGCGAGGGAGTTGAAATCGTGAAAAGATGCGCGTGGTAATTCAATATACCATTTTGCTGCGGAACCCGTAAGTGTCCGTTGGAAAAGACGCAAACGAATATAATCGTCCATGAGGGAGTTGGATGAGCACCACAAATGGAAGGTCATCACGTGGTTGTTCGGGTATTCTCCGGATTTTTCGTCTAATTTTGGGATATCAGAAGGGAGCTTTGCCGGAATCGCTGGCCAAACCGAAGAATGATGAATGGGATCATTCGTTAACCGAGACAAGTCTGGAAGGTTCAGGGTGGCTAAAAAAGGTAGTTGTCGGTTAACCTGTGGGTAATGCTGGTGCGGCAGAGGAACACCAGTGGGGCCCAATACTGGGTTATGTGGATAATTATAACTCGTGGGCCCTCTCATGTGAGGTCGGTTTTGACCGAGGTACATAGGATTTGAGACGTTTTGAGAAGTGTTTGTGAGCGGAGGATAACCGGATGGGTTTTGTGGGTTATATGTTGGGTTGGGCATTTGTCCATGAGGGGGTTGTTGCGAAGTCTGAATGTTTTTCCCCGTGGAGGCATGTGGGTTTCCTTGAAAAGGGATGCTCCACGGATTGGGTGCGACAGACACATTTTGCCCCGTGGAGGCATGCAGATTTCCTTGAAAAGGGATGCTCCACGGATTGGGTGCGACAGACACATTTTGCCCCATGGAGGCATGCAGATTTCCTTGAAAAGGGATGCTCCACGGATTGGGTACGAAAGACGCATTTTGTCCTTGTGGTTGATGGTGGACTCCGGCTTGAGGTTGCCCCCCGAATGGAATGTGTCCTCCGGTGGGAGGATGCCCCCTAGTTTGAGGTAGAGTTCCCGAGATTGGTGGGCCAGACATAAAAGATTGACCAGTGTTGCCGATTGGGTTAGATCCACCATGGACAGTCCCTCCGGGTTGTTGGATAGGTATGGAGCTTCTCGATACGATTTGAGTAGTGGTTTGGGCAGTGGTAGTGGCAGATGCGTTCAGTGCCCTAAATCCAAAAGGGAGATTTGGTCTTGGTGTTAAAGGTGTGCCAATCGGGGTTTGATTAATTACCGCATTATCGGCAGGGAAGGTCGGAATGTGCGGGGCCATTGTCGAATGGGTTGTCTGGAGGGGAATAGTAGGTCTCGGGCCGACGGATGTTACGTTCGGGCCAACAGGTGGTGTGCTCGAAGCAACGGTTGGTGTGGCTGTAAAAGTGGTAGTACTGGTGAAGTGATTTGGGGGTACAGTGTAGGAGAAAGATGCGTCGACGCCTTCTCCCATTCCATAAAGATCTCGCACCAAGTGTGGTGGACTCCGAACAATGTTTTCAGTCCAAAAAGGGTCATTGGGTAAAGGGTTTTGAGGAGACCCGATCGGAGCGTTAGAAGGGTTTATGACAACAAATTCTCCAGTGGAATTTAGGTGGAGGATCTGTCATTCGTATCCCTTCGGAATGCGATAAGCTTCCGGGGATTCCGAGACAATTCTAAAATTCTCCAAAGGGATGGGACCTTCTTCCTGGGCAATTGTGGTGTTTTGAACCTCGCTCTGTTGAGGAGATTGCTCCGTAGAATGAGTGGGTAAAGGGGTGTCTCCTTCCATATTTTATGGAGGAAGTCCCTGTAGCCTCCGCGAGCATCGTGGAGGGTCGATGTTGGCGGAAAAGAGTCGACGAAGGAAATCTATGGCCAACTAGCGAAAAGAGACAGCACACGCTAAAAAATCTAAGAATCACAACCGGGCAAACATGACCTTCTTTTGATGACCGTACTAGTTGGTGATGAAATCCAACGTCGCATGATCAAGTCCAGAAGGGGTGGGGATAGGGTGGAACAGTTACAATGGCGACCTGCTTAACGGACGTACGCCTTGGTGCAAGCTTCCACGCAGTAATTGTGGATTTACCCTCCAAGGAGCTCGAGTGAGTTTGACCAATGTCTGCTCCAGGTACAGTGAGACTTCCCGTCACCGTTACCTTGTGTAAGAACCTAAATATTATGGCCACTAAGGTTACCAATTCGCAGTCAGCCCCTGGGTGGGAACAATCGACAGTTCGATCCGAACGTATGGGCAGGGCATCAAGCCCGAAATCAACTAAGAAGCTTCCACGCAGTAATTGTGGATTTACCTCAAAGTGACCCCCATAATACGATCCGACCACCATAAACAGTTAAACCACAGAGGGTTAGTCCCCGTAGCTTACCCGAATGCAACCTCGTGCGTAACCCCTGTGTGAGAGGGGGATCCCAGGTAGACTTATACGATAACTGGATTTACTCTCCCTAACTCAGGATGCTAATGTTTGTCTTGACAACTTTGGAGAGTTATGCTCACAGCCTAATCCAAAGTACTACACCTATTCTACTGTTGGTGGAGGATTCTAGCAAAGAAAAAGTTCTAGATAAGTTTTAATTGGCGTTGATTTTAATGCCTGTTCTTTACGCAAAGGGGTGCATGGAAGTGAAACAAATGGAATTATGACTCAGACCCAAAGAATGCATCGATCATGATAAACAGTCATTTCCTTTCGATGAATATCTATCTAAGGGAGAGAGAGAGTTCTTTCACTGACAAGCACAACTACGGAATGTCTTCAAACAATTCTTTTTTTCAATCAAATCCTGATGTGATGCAAAAAACTTTCAAATGTCTTCTAATATGCTCAATCAATCATGAAGATATCTTTATTGTTTGCGTATGGACGATGATCAGTACAATACAATGCTTATCTCTGCTAATTATCTTCTTGGTATGAATGAAAACCAAACTAGCACAAGCAAAAGTCACACAAACAATACACCCTTCGTAGCAATCAAACGAAAAACGAAAGAAAAGAAACAATCAAAGAAAAAAAAAAAACTTCACACCCAATAGCGGGATTTGAAGAACAATGATCTCGACTGAAAACAAGATAGAGAGGTTCGTAGACCTTTGATGACCTTCACTAGGGTTTTTGCTCAATTGAAGAGAAGAGAAAAACAATGCATAAGTTCCAAGCTTTACTCAACAAAAACTCAATGAAAAATGGCAAAGAAGGCTACAAGATCCGATCAACAAGGTATTTATTCTTCAAAAAGACAGATGTCAAGGCTAAAAAGGAAGAAAAATTGACTCACCAGATCACTCAGCAAAAGAGCCACAGAGGTAAACCCTAAAAAATGCAATTGTGGAGGGTTTTTTGGCCAAAAGGGGGCTGACGCTCTGTTGCCAAGGGCAAAGAGCGTTATAGTGCTCTGTGTAAGGCTATTAGAAGCGCTGGCACTCTGATAACACTAGGTCAGGGGCGCCAGGGTCTAAAAGTCCCAGAAATGTCAAAAAACTTCAAAAATTGAGATCTGAGCTTGACAAATATGCTAAATGTGACAAGGTAAGGAGCCAATCAGCTCATGAAACTGATCAAAAAGGGGTAAACCAAGTCTGAAACAATCAAGGGACAGAACAAGGTCAATGAGGAGAAAAAATCGAAACAAGAGGTTTCGATTCGAGGCTATCTCCCTAGTGGAGTCGCCAGTTTCTGTTGTAGGAAAATCTCCTTGCATACAGGTAGATCGCCTCTAAGGCTTGACCTTAACCCTAGACAGAAAAATGCTTAACGTGGACACTGAATTCCTTTCAAATCTATCTAAACTAATGCATGAGAAGGGAGGATATCAGAAGTACCTTTCAATCGACGTTTGTCCCTGCACGCTCCGAGTTGCACTCCAATCCTTTGCTCCTCGCTGAGGTCTGTGGACAAAACAAGATACGACCACTTCCTACTCTATTGACATTAGCTTGAAAATAGATCTATCACTAAATGATAAGTTCATGTAACATCAGACACAAACTAGAAAGAAACAGGCCAAGCGTGTCATATTAATGAGAATAACGACAACAGTACTTACAGTCGTAGATGCGAATGCGACAGCTTCATCAAGTCCTCTTCGTCTAACCCTTGATTGAAAGATCCACAACCTGGATAACAACAACTTCACTGATCACTCTCCTTTGGCTGACTGTCAGTTTCCTCCAAGATCATAAGTTTCATATGTTCAATTATTTCTCCCTTCTTTCCACCATCATAGAGCCTGTTTATATAGGTTAGGAGGGGTCTAACCTCTTGAGTTATGTTTAGAACCAGTTGGGAACCTTCTCCATAGATCAGGGATCAGTTGATGAAAACAAGAATTCGAGCACAACTGCCTCCTAATCTCGAATGATCTCCCCCTTATTCTACTCAACGGGCTAACAACTGACCCAGAATAGGGAGCGCTCCCCCAAAAGGGGCATCCGAGCGTTGTAGCGCTCCTGGTGAGCCTTGGGAAAGCGCCAATGCTCTCAAGATGAGTAACACTCCTCCAGAAGGGCCTGAGGGGCATTATAACGCTCCTTGAAGCATGGTAGAGGAGCGCCAGCGCTTCTGCAGCAGTAGTAGGGGAGCGTTCCCCCTCCAAACCAGTGTTTCAGGGTCTCTTTCAGGTGTTAAGAGCTATTTGATTCCAGTAGACCAGTTCTTGACCTTCAAATCAGTCATGTGAGGTGTCATAAGTGCCTCCTTAGTGTCGTTATCATGGCATCATGTCTGAACATTGTTTGCGACACTAGTGATCAACTTGCGACACTTGCGAAAGTTGTAGGGAAGATGCGACACTTACGACGATTGATAGGGACAATGCGACATCTATCCATCTGAGCAATTTTGACATGTAACACTTGGTTGTCTCGATCTTTGTTGTGGAAGATGGTTATTCGTTGAATATCTTGATTGTTCATATCTAAATCTTAAAGAACATTTTATAGCTTTGTGACCAAAATTAAAGTAGAAAAAACAATAACCATAGAAAAAACCTTTGTACCTTGAAAAAGTTTGTCTTCTTTGAGGAGGTCGATTTCTTTCATGATGATAATCTCTTTGATCTACATATTCGGTTTTGGACTTTTTCTTTCATTTCTTCTTGGTGGTTGATTCTCTTTCTTTGTTTCTGCAGAGTGACTGTTGTCAATGTTTGAGGATTTGACAAACTTGATAGGTTTTGTATTACTTGGATGATCACTACTTGATCATTCTTCATACCCCAAGCCAGCTTTCAACTTTGGGTTTCTTTGTTGATTTAGAATGGAGGTTAATCCTTCCGAGGCTTTAATACTTGGCATATTTTGGTGATATAATCCCTTAAACTTCTCCATTTTTTTTTGGGTTTTTACTATCTCTCCTTCTAAGGCTTCACACCTCGCTTTCTTCTCTGACAACTGTTGTTTCAGTATGTCTTCTATTTTCTTTGCCTCTTCTAACTCCACTTTTAGTAGAGAAACGTTTTCATCAGGTTTTTCACTATTCATTTTAAACTACTTCAACAACTGTTTTTGTTTTCTCTTCTTACATATGAGTCTATCAATTTCTTCCAAAGCACTGATTAATTCACCTTCCATATCCACCACAGCTTCTTCATCATCCATTTCACCTCTTGTGTGTTCATCATCAATATCTCCCATAGCCATAAGCATAAAATCATTCACTTTGTCTTCACATGATGAATCACTATCTATATCTTCTGAGGAATTGTCATTATTTGCACACAAACTTTTCTTTTTACTATATTTCTTGAATTTGTACTTCTTTTCATCATCAGAGTTCTGGCCCTTTTTCTGATGGGGACACTTAGATGCAAAATGACCTATCTTACCACAGTTAAAACATTTGAAGGGAAGCTTGCCTTGATATTTTCCTGATCCTTTATTTAATCTTGTCACAAACTTTGCCTCAATATCATCTAAATCTGAATCAGTATTCTTGTCTGCTTTAAAAGATGTTTCTCTAGTAATCGATTTATCTTTGTTGATTCTCATTTCATATGCAGTTAATGTTCCTAGGAGCTGATCAATGGACAGAGTTTTAAGATCATTTAGTTCTTCTATTGTAGAGACTTTTGGATTAAATTTATCAAGCAAAGATCTTAAAATCTTCTGAACTAAAATTGATTCTTCAATCTTCTCACCAAGACCCTTCATGGCATTCACAAGTTCTTCAACTCTTAAAAAATACTTTCTAACTATTTCATCTTCATTCATCTTTAGTTGTTCAAACTTCAACCTAAAAGTTTGAAGTTTGGCATCTTTTACTTTCTCATTTCCTTCATAGCTGCTAATAAGTTTATCCCACATTTCTTTGGCA
>CBVK0100527887.1:0-11752 GCA_900067695.1 Picea abies | reverse complement strand
TGGCTAATGAAAAGACAGTGGAGGGGACCTAGAATGGTTGCATTAACCTCCACTGAACTAGTACTATGTTGGTTTTAATTGCTCAAGATCAAAACAACCCTCTGACCTGAAATGAATTACAGTCAGACAGGTAGGTGGGAAGGCCTCATCAAGAGTTAATGAGGGGATGGGGCAGACCACCCATCTGTAAGGCTTCTAGACCTGACCACGGACTGGGATTTCAAGCCACACACAATCTTGCTGAGGAAGCGTGGTGTGGGTAGGGAGAGGGTCTGCGAAGAATGCAGAGACGAGAGTGAAAACTCTCGGGTCCAAAGAAGGATTGAAAGAGAAAATGAGTTCTGATCACAGAGGATAGAGACTGAGTCAGGAGAAGGAGAGTAACCTTCGTCCTCATCTATTCTTGTATAGGGAGAAGGAGAGTAACCTTCGTCCCTAACTTTCATTGAGCTGGAAGTGAGAGATTGAATCTCAAAGCATCGTGGCCTAAGCTCGAGGGTGGCCAGTGATAAATCCATTGGGAGTGACTGAGCCTATGGTTGGGTGGAAATGAGCACCCCTCTCAGCAGTCGCATCACGCCTTATGGTTCTGATAAGTGTTTTTATGCCTTGTGCTTTGAATTGGAAATAATGAATGCATGACTTGTATTTATATGCCTACAATGGTTTCTATATTGAATGATTAAGTTAGAAGTATGCTTTCATTCTTTGCGAACTTTCATATCTGCTTGATTTCCTTATGCTCTAGTTTAATTCCTTGGAATCACTTTCTCAGAGAATTTCGTCACTGTCCTAGAGTCGCATGAGTACTTCCCTGATTGCGGAGGTTGAACCCCGCAATCACTGTGAGGATGGTGTCTAATAAGCTCAGGAGAGGTAGTGCAGGTATGCTCCGAGTCTCTGCAAGATGGGCAGAGACCGAGACCATCTTAAGTCCTAGAGTTGAGGAATGAACCTAAGGAGTGCACGGAAGAATGCTTCCAAGCGTTACATTCGAAAGAAAGAGTGAAAAAATCTTAAGTCCTTTAGAGCCAACAAAGCTCGGGAAGAATAGTGAGGTTCAAGTATTGAAAGGGAATATCCTTTCGTTTAGAAGATGAACGAATGATGTTCGTTCGGGAGAACCTAGGGTTTGTCGCAACCGTTGGATTTGAAGAAGGGGCGCGAGCGTCAACACCTCGACTCCTTCAGTCTTCGCAAATTCGCACAGCGAGAGATTCGCACATTGGCACGACTAAACTTATGAAACCCAAAGTTGCAATGTGATTTGGACCGTAGATCTAAGGATCTATCGGGACCCTCCTTGACCGTCGGATTGGCGAGATCGAGGATTTGCACATCGAGAGATTCGCACGTTGGCGCGACTAAAATTCTGAAACCCGAAGTTGCGATGTGATCTGGACCGTAGATCTAAGGATATATCGGGACCCTCCTTGACCGTCGGATTGGCGAGATCGGGGATTCTCACATTGGGAGATTTGCACGTTAGCACAACTAAACTTTCGAAACCCGAACTTGTGATGTGATCTGGACTGTTGTATCAAGGAAGATCATGGACCATCGATCTTATGCGAGAAGATTAACGCAAGAGTATGTGGGAATTCAAAATCCCCTAAGAACCAAGCTCAGAAGAGATAAGCACTTTTTAAGAGTGCAGATGAGGTCCAAGAGGCGAACTTGTTTCAAGTTCGTAAGCTTTGGAAGTAGAGACCCATATATTAGGGCTCATAGGAGGTAGATCGATGGTCCATGATCTTCCTTGATACAACAGTCCAGATCACATATGGACCATCGATCTTATGCGAGAAGATTAACGCAAGAGTATGTGGGAATTCAAAATCCCCTAAGAACCAAGCTCAGAAGAGATAAGCACTTTTTAAGAGTGCAGATGAGGTCCAAGAGGCGAACTTGTTTCAAGTTCGTAAGCTTTGGAAGTAGAGACCCATATATTAGGGCTCATAGGAGGTAGATCGAGGGCCGAGGCCTTTGAAACATCTGAAATCTTCCAAGTCAGGGAAGAAAGTGAAAGCTTAGGAGGAAGAGCAACAGTGACCGTCAAATCAAGCACTGTGAGAGATCTGGACCGTGAGAATTCACGTCCAGACAATTAGAAGAGCGCGCAGGAGGAGATCGGATCTGGGCCGTCAGATCTGAGTGCAAGGACCAACAACCATTGGATCTAGGAAAGGTGCACGAGGGTTAATCCCTTCGAAAGTATACAGGAGAATGGACCTTGGCAAGTCCCAAAGTTCTGAAATCATCGGAACCATCCATCGTCAAAGTAGACAGATGGTAGCAAATCCAAGAGTTCGAGGATTCGAACTTCGAAAGATTCACAAGGGAAAGAGTAGAGCTGATCGTAACCATTGGTGCTGGGAAGGACGCATGGCGGAAGATCATCATTTCGTTGACTCACACATTGATAAATTCAAAGGCAAGAGTTGCGTCGACTCGCGATTTGATCACATCCATTGGATCACGGAGGATTCCGGACCGTTGGTTTGACATGGGTGAATTTCGGGAAATCGGGGATCGGGAAAGACCCGATTCGCGAGAAAGGATCTGGACCAGCGGATCACGGGAGATTGTGGACCATTGACCTAACACCGTCGGTAGTTCGAGGATCAAAAGAGTCAAAGTTGACTCACATCCAAATACCCGATACGCGAAGCCGCGATTTGATCCTAGTCGTCCATCAAGAAGGGACGCGTGGCGAGAAGTCAGTGTTTTGCTGACTCGTAACTCGCGAAGTCCAAGTTCACAAAAGGATCATGATCGTTGATTGAAGGAGGGATCCAGACCGTTCATCTAGAAAGAGAATATCAGGAAATTGAAAATCGAGAATCAGGGAAACAGAGGTAAGCCAACCTCCAAAGTCATGAAATGCGAAATCCCGATTTGCGAGAGAGGAGATCAGGACCGTTGGATTACGAGAGAGTGTGGTCACAGCTTGAGGACATATGAAGGAAGGGGATAGCATGGAAAGCTAGCACATGTTGCTGAAACCCTTCAAAAAGGGGGCTCAGGAAAGAGTCGCGGATTGGAAGAACCTGCAACAGAAGAAAGGGGAAATTAAACAAAGTTAAGAAAAAGCAAAATTTATTTATGCCCCGTTGTGGGTATGTGACAAAATGGTATCAAGGCATGGTTACAACACTTGGCATGTTTGGGCTTACGGACGATTCGCTTAAAAACACTATTTGGAGTACTTTCAAAGGAATGACACCCTACCTTGCCTCTTTCTGAAAAGTCTGGTTAAAAATGTTATTAAAGAAAAGAGTGAAACTTTCTACTATGTGTATGCATTTAAGAAATTGAACCGTGTATTGTTCATAAACCGATATACTGTTAGCTAACAATAAGTGTTTTTGTCAACACTCGAGCAATTAGTGAATCACGGGAAAACTCCAAGACTAAAGGATGGTGATGTGTCATGAAGTGGGGGATGACTCCCACAATAGAGACGAAGAATCTAATGAAAGGAGGGTGGTGAAAACCCCTCGAGATCTGGCTGAAACTGTAAGGAGCCTCAGGGCCGAGTTATAGAGTTTCAAGGCCGACAACGAGAGATTGATAAAGGAGCAAGAGAAACAAACATAAATTAACACAATCTTGCTATAGATCTTATCTGACATACAAAGGCAACTGCAACATGAACACAGAACCAGTCATGTGGACTGACGACACAAGAAGAGAAGTCAAAGTCCACCCGAGAAATCGCTAAGTGACCCCACTAGGAGAAGTACCGCGAAGAAGGTCCAACCTAGAGCCAAGGGACACTCATGGGGAGGGTCCTCTAGAAAGGAAGCAGACAACTCTGAAGGATCTTCTAGTAGCAGGGTCGGCTCACATCCTTACAGGAAAGGAAAGAAACATAAGCATTCCAAAACCCATAGTCCTGAAGAGTTCAAGAAAATCAAACCACCCTCTTTCGATGGAGAGATTAAGAAAGGAGAAGAGGCGGAAGCTTGGCTGCTTCGTTTAAAGAATTATTTCAGATTCCATGACTACTATGAAAACTTGAAGGCTCGAATAGCCATCTTCAACCTGAATGGAAAGGCTTGAGAAAACATGAGCCAAGTACTTTTCTGTTACTTAGGTTTTAGGTTTTAGAAACAAATCGGATGGTTTATGACCAAACCAGCTGGTTTGGTCATAAACCAACCTGTTTGGTCATAAACCAGCCGACCAGTTCGATTATTGGCCTGTATGAACCGATCGACCATCAAACTTGTCGAAACGACGGGTTCAGGTTCACCAGTTTTTAAAACACTAGTTTTAACCATGTAAACACAGATGCATTGATCTCTACGTGAGAATTTTTTTAAGATGTTTGACATGTAAACACAGATGCATTGATCTCTGTAGGTGAGTATTTTTTAAGATGTTTGACATGTGTGAAGATACCCTGATTTTCTAACATAGTATCAAATCTCTCTAGAAGACTCGCTCCCATAACTAATCTAGCTCCGGTGTCACTGCATATGACAAAGTAATTCTGATTTATGTTGTTTTTGAGCATTTTGCAGTGACAAATAGTTCTGATTAGTAATTCTGATTTCTGTGATTTCTGTTGTTTTTGAGCTTTTTTGGCTGAGAGGATCACTCCATTGCATCTGAAGCATCACTCCATTCGTCTGAAGCATTTTTTAATGATAGAAACCTTTATGAAACGACTTCCATTTACACAAGATATCAATGTTTCTCTCCACTTACTCAATTTGGTGTAAAAAGATAAAATAAAATTATAAAGTTATCTGTAATTTTTTTCTCTTAGATCTGCACTTCATGCAATTTGGTTCTAGTGAGTTTGAACTCGTATGGATCCACTTTAGATAACCAAGAACTAATCGTTCCAGAGTTATTTAAGTTTCCAGGAAAAATCTTGTTCTTTTTCGGGTTTTTTTTTCCTTGTACGACCTTTGTGTGCATAATCTAGGTTCTGTTTCAACCTTCAAGCAACAACCTTGAACCTTGCTGCTCACTGCTCATCTTCCAGTCTGCACACTCATTTGTCTCGATTTTCATGCCAATTCAGCGCTTTGACCCCTCAGCTACGTGCTCCTCTTGTTTCGACCTGCATTTTGGTTCTTTGACCCCTCAGCTACGTGCTCCTCTTGTTTCGACCTGCATTTTGGTTCAAGCTTCATTTGTATTTGACCTGCAATCTTTCAACATAAGAAAAACAAAAGGATTCATTTCTTTGGGCATTGGGTTCTTTGGGGAACCAACCCATAAGCCATGGAGGAGGAGCTCATTTGTTTAACGTGGGGAGGAGCACATTTGAACCTCCATCTTTGGAAACTACGCCTTCCACCAACTTTTTTATGCGGTGAACGGTTACAAGTACTTGGAGTTTAATATAGTAGTATTCTAAACGTTGTTTTTTTTTTTTTTATTATGTTTTCCAATAATTTGTTTGGTTTGATTTTGCTCTAAATCCGGTGATGAATGATTGGATTTACAAATTTGAGTGGCTAAGTTTTTATAATTTGAGTGCCCCAAGAATTTTTCAGCACACTAAATCCATTTATACATTCAAAAATACAATTTAAACAACAGAAAATAGCTATTTTATCCAAATTTACATCACTAAATTCCAACCAAAAAACCCAAACACAATTTAACCAACACAGTTTGATATATACTACACCTTCTACGAACTCTTTTATTTGAACATTTCACATATACACCTCACCACGTATATGTTTATGTGAATGTGGAGTTTTTAATATATACTACACCTTCTACGAACTCTTTTATTTGAACGTTTCACATATACACCTCACCAAGTATATGTTTATGTGGATGTGGAGTTTTTTGAAATGCGTTTATATTTTTTAAACACAAAGTATGAAGGTTTCCACCTCATTTTGCCACATAAGCAGCATGGAAAGCGAGATAGTACTACACAAGCAACACATAAATCGCTACAACCACTTCATCTTGCATGTAAATCTAGGTGCCACTTTATTGGCCACAACATATTGCCAAGCTGACATTCTGCCACCTAAGTACTGCAGTCAACTGCCACACTGCACTCTCATGACCTACCACATGTCACTTTGGAGGACCTCCCTTTGTTGACGACTTGAAAATTGCATGTGATTTCAAACACGTATAACTCTTTCATTTGGGGTCTAGTTAAGGTACATTTTTTTTAGTGAATATATTGTGCTCTATGCACTCGTGTGATCCATTTCTACAATTTTTTTTTTTAGCTTTCAACTTTTTATAATTCAATTTTTATAAAAACTACCTTGTAATTCTCCTTTCGTGAACTTCCAAGTGGCATAACTTTTACATTTTGGCACCATTTTGGGTGTCATTTTTTTTGAAGTGTTTAATTTTTACTATTTAAGCAATGACCTTCTATTTTTAAAGTCATATTTGTTATAGGTTGTAACATGGCTAATCCAATTGAGATCATATTTTCTAGTTATAATTATTTTTCATGCAAATTTTATATGGAGGATTTACTTAGAAGTAAGAGACTTTATTGGATTATCTTCTGCACACAGACACTATCTCCATTGACGCATCTAAGAATGTCAAATGAGTTAATAAAAATGATTTGACATGTGGATTGATAAGGGTGTTAATATTTAGAGATTTACAGTTTCTTTTGTAAGGGATTGAAACCTCAAAAGAACGTTCTAAAAAGATGGAACCTATGTTTGGTAAACACAATGAGATTCAAGCCTACTAGCTCAAAAATTAATTGATTACTTTAAATCGTGGTGATTTCTCTTGCATTGATAATTTTCTACCTATTAAGTTTAAGACACTTTGAATTTTATTTATATAAGGTAAGATAGAAAAGAAAGATGATCTACTCATATATGTTATTCTTGCTAAGCTTGGAACTTAGTATTTTGTCTCTGTATCTACTTTTCACTCCACCAGAGAAGGCCATATTAGTGAAGGTTCTACTTACAAAATGCTCTCTTTTGAAGTTTTTTGTGATTCTCTCATTAGAGAGAAAGATGATCTCTTACATCTTGGATTGATCAATTTGGCTGAGAGGATCACTCCATTGCATCTGAAGCATCACTCCATTCGTCAGCATTTTTTTAATGATAGAAACCTTTGTGAAACGGCTTCCATTTACACAAGATATCAATGTTTCTCTCCAGTTATTCAATTTGGTGTAAAATGATAAAATAAAATTATGAAGTTATCTGTAATTTTTTTCTCTTAGATCTGCACTTCATGCAATTTGGTTCTTGTGAGTTTGACTTCGTCTGGCTCCACTTTAGCTATCCAAGAACTAATCGTTCCAGAGTTATTTAAGTTTCCAGGAAATATCTTGTTCTTTTTCGGGTTTTTTTTCCTTGTACGGCCTTTGTGTGCAGAATCTAGGTTCCGTTTCAGCCTTCGAGCAACAACCCTGAACCTTACTGCTCACTGCTCATCTTTCAGTCTGCACACTCATTTGTCTCGATTTTAATGCCAATTCAGCACTTTGACCCCTCAGCTACGTGCTCCTCTTGTTTCGACCTGCATTTTGGTTCAAGCTTCATTTGTATTTGACCTGCAATCTTTCAACATAAGAAAAACAAAAGGATTCATTTCTTTGGGCATTGGGTTCTTTGGGGAACCAGCCCATAAGCCATGGAGGAGGAGCTCATTTGTTTAACGTGGGGGAGGAGCACATTTGAACCTCAATCTTTGGAAACTACGCCTTCCACCAACTATTTTATGCGGTGAACGGTTACAAGTACTTGGAGTTTAATATTGCAGTAGTCTAAACGTTTTTTATTTATTTTTTTGGTTTGATTTTGTTTGAAATTCGGTGATGAATGATTGGATTTGCAAATTTGAGTGATTAAGTTTGTATAATTCGAGTGCCTCAAAAAAATTTCAACACTCCATTTATACATTCAAAAATGCAATTTAAACAACAGAAAATAGCTATTTTATCTAAATTTACATCACTAAATTCTAGAAAAAAACCCAAATACAATTTAACCAACACTGTTTAATATATACTACACCTACGAACTCTTTTATTTGAACATTTCACATATACACCTCACCAAGTATATGTTTATGTGAATGTGGAGTTTTTTGAAATGCGTTTGTATTTTTTAAACAGCAAAGTATGAAGGTTTCCACCTCATTTTGCCACATAAGCAACATGGAAAGCGAGATAGTACCACACAAGCAGCACATAAATCGCGACAACCACTTCATCTTGCATGTAAATCCAGGTGCCACTTTATTGGCCACAACATACTGCCAAGCTAACATTCTGCCACCTAAGTACTGCAGTCAGCTGCTACACTGCACTCTCATGACCTACCACATGTCACTTTGGAGGACCTCCCTTTGTTGACGACTTGAAAATTACATGTGATTTCAAACACGTATAACTCTGTCATTTGGGGTCTAGTTAAGGTACATTTTTTTTTAGTGAATATATTGTGCTCTATGCACTCGTGTGATCCATTTCTACAATTTTTTTTTAGCTTTCAACTTTTTATAATTCAATTTTTATAAAAACTTCCCTGTAATTCTCCTTTCGTGAACTTCCAAGTGGCATAACTTTTACATTTTGGCACCATTTTGGGTGTATATTTTTTAACTGTTTAATTTTTACTATTTAAGCAGTGACCTTCTATTTTTAAAGTCATATTTGTTATAGGTTGTAACATGGCTAATCAAATTGAGATCATATTCTAGTTCTAATTATTTTTCATACAAATTTATATGGAGGATTTACTTAGAAGTAAGAGACTTTATTGGATTATCTTATGCACAGACACACTATCTCCATTGATGCATTTAAGAATGTCAAATGAGTTAATAAAAATGATTTGACATGTGGATTGATAAGGGTGTTAATATTTAGTGATTTACAGTTTCAGTTTCCTTTGTAAGGGATTGAAACCTCAAAAGAACGTTCTAAAAAGATGCAACCTATGTTTGGTAAACATAATAAGATTCAAGTCTACTAGTTCAAAAATTAATTGATTACTTTAAATCATGGGGATTTCTCTTGCATTGATAATTTTCTACCTATTAAGTTTAAGACACTTCGAATTTTATTTATATAAGGAAAGATAGAAAAGAAAGATGATCTACTCATATATGTTATTCTTGCTAAGCTTGGAACTTAGTATTTTGTCTTTGTATCTACTTTTCACTCCACCAGAGAAGGCCACATTAGTGAAGGTTCTACTTACAAAATGCTCTCTTTTGAAGTTTTTTGTGATTCTCTCATTAGAGAGAAAGATGATCTCTTACATCTTGGATTGATCAACATTGCAGGTACATCTAACAAAGCTTTAGTGACACAATAAAAGAAAGACTCCCAGTATCTAAATAAGCAACATTCTCGAACCAACAAAGAAAACAAAGGTTCCAAAATCCCTTGAACCTACATCGGCTTCCAACTTCCTCGATGGATCCACACAAGAAGGGAAGTAACCAATGAACTTGAACCTACATTGGCTTCCAATTTTCTCGATGGGTCCACACAACAAGGGAAGAAACCAATGATCTAGTCAATGATCTTTCTTATCAGTGTCAAACATGTTCACAATTCCAACAAGCCTCTTCACTTTTGGCTCAAGTTCTAGAAACTCCATATCTAGAAACATTTACATATAGCATGGGATGCAACGATGAATGAAGAATTTTGTTCCTTGATGATGAATGAAAATTGGGATCTAGTCCCTCTTCCAAATGGAAGAAAACTTGTCAAATGCAAATGGGTTCATAGAAGTAAGTTTGTCGCGTATGGTAGCGTTGATAGACACGAGGTCTAATTAGTTTCCCAAGGATTTTAACAAGTAGAAGGTATTGACTACAATGAAACCTTTAGCCCCATTTTCAAAATGAATTCCATCCACCTTGTTCTTCCTCTTGCAACATCATATTGATGGGAGGTTCATCAAATGAATGTTAAATCCACCTTCTTATATGGGGATTTGTAAGAAGAAATTTATATGGAACAACAACTTAGATTTATTCAGAGTCATTATAGCCTTGTTTACCTCCTCAAGAAATCCTTTTATGTCTTCAATCAAGATCCCAAGGCTTGGCATGAAAAAATGCATTGATTCCTTCTTGACTTTGGCTTCTTTAGATGTCACTATGACCCTAATGTCTATACCAAGCAATTACGTGACCATCTTCTCATACCCATGTGAAATGTTGATGTTTTAGTAGCATCAGACACGTACTTCCACGTTGGTTTGTGTCTAACACGAAAGTCGTCCTTAATGTCTCTTAACCTTAGGAAATTCACTTTATAAGTTAATTTTAAAGTGAATGTACTTTTACAATTATTGTGAGTTTAATTAAGTTAAATGCCTAAATTTTTGGCATTAGTAACTTAAATGAGTTGATTAAATCCTAGCCATTAAATTTAAAGTGAAGGTGAGATTTAATCTCAACCCTTGATCACTTTGGAGATCTAGGGTTTTGGATTTAAGGTTAATTCAACATTATAAAAGAAAGCCTAGGTGAGAGGATGAGACACATCATAAAATACATTGGAGCAAATGAGAGTTTTTTGTTCATGTGCTTGTGTCACATAGAGGATGAATGAGTGAGATCTCATTGATTGGGTGGAGAAGGGCTTCCATCCAATTGTGCAAGGGAAAGGGCCGACAAAAGGAGCGAATGGGCAACAAGGAAGATACCATACAACCAACAAGATTGAAGGACTAATCTTGAGATTTGTAAGGCTTGAATATTTGTTGTTTTGTATTCTTTAGGTGGACCATTGTCCCACTATGAGAGCCTAGATTTTATTTAATAAAACCAACTCAGAACTAGTTTTCCCTTAGAGGTTTTTCCAGGGGTAATTTACCTAGAAATCTTGTGTGCAATGTGTATGGTTTCAGTGTTTGTGCTTCCACTGTAATGTTTGATTAGTAACCTAGTTTTGCATTTATTTAATAAAGTGATTTTATTTGGATTTAAGTGTAAGGTGTTGGGTTAAAGAAAAAGTAACATGGTATCAAAACCTGGTCTATAAAGAAATTAGATTTGCACTGAGATCGTTATTTTGGCAGTGAGAAAAATTTTGATTACAGGTTTGGGGGGAAATTTTATGCAGACTTAGCTACGAGGTAAAGAGTAAAACCTTGAAAAAATAATTTAAAAAAATAATGAAAATAAAGAAAGGTAATCGTACATTGTATGACTGCCATACGAGCCGTACAATGTATGGTTGAGTACAGTGCAGATCTGTCGTGATATCGGGGTGTTTGCTAAGTATTGGGCGTCAACTGGAAAGAAGTATCGAGGATGTAGATCGGTAGTGTGAGCAGTAGTTGGAGCTTGTGCGTGGGTGTTGGAAGAGCAATGGGCAGAGGAGAACTAGCTGCCAGCAGAGAGGACGCACGAGTAAGGTAAGAAAGGTTCGCAAGAGGATGTGGAACCAACCACGGCTAAGGCGGTAAGTATTATCTATCATGCACTAAGCAAATGATTGTTAGGTGCAGGTGGATAAGTGCACAAGTACTTCGTCTATCTCATATACATGGCATGATATTCTGGTGATTTCATTTCTCCAAACAGTGTCTCCACCTCCTCTGTCAGCCATCAGGTTGACATCGATGTTCATTGTACATCGAAGGTGACAAATATTTTGAAATTGAAATCTAATTTATCTATAAGTAATGCACTTTACCACAAAGTGTTTTTAATTGTATTAAAAAACCAATTCTATATTTTTTCATAGTTTCCTAAAAAAATTATTAACACCCTTGCATTTTTATGTTACCTAATCAATAAA
>CBVK0100527886.1:0-11752 GCA_900067695.1 Picea abies | reverse complement strand
GTTGAATTTTTAAAGTATAGTGTGATATTTTCATGGCATTATGTATTACCTTGTGCTTGGAGTGATAAACTAAGAGTTAAAAAGTAAGCATTTAAAAGTTGATTTTATGATTTTGTTTACAGTAATGATGATTTCATTTACCACTTTATAAAAATGTGTAAATGTGTCATTTTAATACCCCAATTTTAGAATGGGTAGTACTTTTCAATTTGATGGTTTATTTTGAGGTTTTGGTTTTAATGTTACCAACTGCTAAAAATACAATTTCAAATTATATAAAATTTTAACATTTTGATTTTTTTTTATGTAACATTATTTTTTTTTATTTAGGTGCCGATTTTAAGGTTTTTTTCTGAGCTATTGTCTGAGTTTTGAAGGCCATGTTTGAAAAATGTTGTAATTTTGACCCCGTCTGAAAAAATGGTGCTATTGGTAGCACCACTTTTTTATTTGGGGGTTGATTTTCATGTTTTTTATGCAAAAATATGGGTTTTTTGGGCCAGAGTTCTCGTTTTGAGTTCACAGTTCTCATTACTGTAACTTTGTTTTTTCTGCTTTAGAGGATCTAAATCAAGAATTATACCTCATTGAAGCCACAGAGGTTGTAGACAAGCTGTGGATGTGAAGACTACCATTAAAAGCACTCGAACAATGAAGAAGTCAGAGGTATTACTAGAAAAACCTACATTTTGACATGAAACATGGAGGTTTATCATGCATTGATAGAAAATCATGGTGGGAGTTTGCAAGCACGGTGGGAGTCTACACTAGGGAAGTCTGGGTTCAAGCGCCTCTTCGAAGTTGGGTTTTGGCATTGTGGAAATTCTTGTCACTCAGGTTGATGGATTTAAGTTAGATCATGGCACTAGGTGGAAGGATTGCATGGCATTATATCATAGAATTAGGTGAAGGAAAACAAATAATTTTTCATGCAGATAGCCATGAAACTTTGGGAGCTCTAAGGAAGCGAAAAGGATTCATGCAGAGAGCCACAAAACTTTGGGAGCTCCAAGGAAGCGAAAAGGCCAAGGCAAGATCTATAACAGAAGGTTGAGGCAGAGTGGTAGAAGTAGCTAAGTCGAGTGGTGTAGGGAAGTGATGACAGTGCAACACAATGATGGCAGCTCAGTAGAGTGCAGTGCATGCAACACAATGATGGCATTGTGCAGTGTGTGAACTGTCCAACCAAGCAACCATAATTTTTTATTTTAAAATCCTGACAAATATAGAAAATAAGTTGGCGCATACCAGGGCTAATTAAGTCAAATCATGGTTGACGAATCGATACAAAATTCCAGATTTAATTTCAAAAAATAATATAAAAAATTTCATTTTTCAAAAAAATTCAAAGAATACAAACTTTTCAAAAAACTTAGGATAATATTTGGGAAAATAAAGTCACTTAAGTGAATTAATATGAAAATGAATGGAAATTAAGTTAAATAAATTAAGGTTTACAAATTAGAGTGCAAAACATACCAACTAATGTAATAAAATGCACCAACTAATATCGTTGACCGCCATGCAAAATCTAGAGTCCCTAGCCGGAGGCAGGGACTAATAAAAACCTAAAAAAATGTTGGTAAGTGTTCCAAGGGTTATTATTTTTGGCTTCACCCATCACTATATTCCTTTCAAGAGCAATGCTATAATCATATGATACAAAAGACGATGATTGGTTTTCTGAACTATTTAAAAAAAATGATCTCAAGAAATTATTTCAAAATGCCTTACCTCATTCTCCTCTTGGATTCCTACAAAAACCTTGTGAAGATACTCAAACCCCAAGAAAATGGTTAAGGAGCTTTGTGAACAGTGACTCCAAAGAAAAATGGTTAGGATTCCAAATATCTCAATGGAGAAGGTAGTGTAAAGCAACCAAATCAACATCAAGGGTTTAAGATAAACAATAATAAGATAAATAATAAAATGAAAGTAGAAAATTCAACTTGATATTTTGATATTTTATGTAGTTTGTTTAATTTCTTAAATATTTTGCGAGTAGGAATTAAAATGATTTTGATTGGTTAAGAGTTTTTGTAAAAATATTCAATTTTTTAAGATTTTATATAGTTTCTATAAAATTTAGGCTATTTTTAAGGTTAATTAATTTGAGGGGCTCTACGACTAGGTCAGATGCAGGTCGTTGTTTTTTTGGGCCCATAGGCCTAGGAGCGAGGGCCAAATAATTCTCCCCTCCCGATATGTGACTTATCTCCCTAGAATATTCCCCGTGCTCCGATTTAGACGTGGAAGTGCAGGACTGAAGTGGATTCACGGTACCATGGATGGATCTGTCAGACGTCATCCTAGTGGACTATGAGGTAAGCTGGAAGGCCGAATGAGCCTTTTGAACTCCCAAGGAATTTTTGGGAAAATGTTTTGTGTCTGAATACTCTCCCCCCGTTACAAACAAAGCTCTAGTTGATGGAAACAAGAGACATTCCTCTCGAGCGAACAGTTTCGAGGCTCAAGCTGATGGGAAACAAATTTATGGTGTCACAGGAGAAACCAGGTTCCTTCCTAGTGACGATTATTTTTCTCATAGAGAATTCAAAATTTTATACCTTCAAGCGTCGAAAAGTTATGTAGGTTAGGTATCCATAGGAGATTCATCCAAAGGTTTATGCGAGGAGAAGAACGATGAAAGCCACCCTTCTGAGATAGGGGAAGCGAGACTAAAGAAGAGATAAAGGTGCATCAAGGAGAAAAGATGACATATTCAAATGGTGGTGGATATAGACATCCCAATCTCAGAAGGCTTGAGGCTCGTTGGAAAAAATTTGGTCGGTTGTTTTAATGGGCAATGGGTAGGAGAAGTAACCCTTAATAGATGGATGGATCAGTTCTAGAAACCTATACTAGGGTATAACCTAGAGGCTTATTCCCTAGCCATAGGTTGAAACTCATTTATGCTATGATCAGAGGAAGACTATAACATATTACTACAAAAGGATTCGAATTGGGGCCTTTTTGGCCTAGTTCTAAAACCTTGGATGATAGATTTTGATCCAGTCAGGGAACCAATGAAAATTATGCGGGTCTGGGCCATCTTACCATGTCTTCCAGTTTATTTTTGGTCAAGGGAGGCCCTGGAAGCTATAGGAAACAAAATAATCTCCTTGATAGGTCTAAAACCGAACCAAGCCTCCAAGGAAGACTGTCGTTGGGCTTGATAGGTCTAAAACCGAACCAAGCCTCCAAGGAAGACTGTCGTTGGGCCTGGATTGAAGTGGAGGTGGACACCAGAGAAGGATTAGTTGAAAATGTGGATATCATTTTCGGTGATAGAGTTTGGAATCAAAAGGTAGATTACTGGAATCTACCTTTCAAATGTCATGGCTGTCATGGAACCAGTCATTTACGCACCTAGTGTGGCTGCCCAGATCCCCTCACCCAAAAGGTTTTCAAAACCTAGATAGAAAAATACACATTGGGAAGGCCAAGATCAAAGAACGTAGTCTCATTGGATGGAAGAAGTGTGGAGGTCATAATCCCCTTAGAAGGGAACCATGCCAAGGGCCAATGACCTATCGAAGATGCTCCAAATTTAGGTAAGAATGGCAATTTCCATTTTTCAGTTTCTCTCATTTCTGAGAAAGATGAAGAAAATGCATCTCTAGATACCATTGAGCCCCTCACTATTTCTCCTCACTCTCCTAGTCTACTCTTCCCCCTATGATTGTTTCCCCTCTAGGAAGAGAGGCTTCTCCACCTTCTCTTCCCCTGACTTGTCCCAACTCACCAAACTTTGCAAGTCCTATCTCGCCAGAGTCTGACCTCTCAAAGATGGAGGTCCCCTCCCCTTCTCCTTCTCCCCAAACTTCTTTCCCTGATATTCCTCTTTCCCCGTTTAAGGAGAAATTTGCTACACTTTCCCTTTATCCCCCTCCTCCCAAGGTCCCCTTGAATTTCATGAAACTTTATTAGAAGAAAACCTCTCCCTCCCTTCCCCCCAACTGATCCCTCTCCCCCTGTCAAGGGTTATGCTCTTCAGTCTAGAGGTCGCCAGAATGATGTGCCTCCTTCCAAAGGAGGCCTTGCGCTTGACCCGCCTCAAGTGTCGCAGGTGGGAAGGAAATCCTACCTTCACAAAGCCCAAGAGAAGGTGATGGTGGAGATTCAAAAAGGAAGGTAGGTTCCAATAACTAGGGCCCTTAGAGCAGGGAGCACCCATCACCCCCCTGCAAAATGATCATTCTATCCTTCAAGACAAGAGGGGTAGGCCCCCTCAAAAGAAGTTATCCTTCAAAAGGATGATTATAAGATTTAAACCCAACATAATACTTCGTTAGGAAACAATGTGCTTGAACGAAAAATCAAGGGAGACTCTTGAGTCGTGGCTCAAAAACTGGTCTTTCTATGTTGTTGAGGTAGAGGGAATGTCTGGAGGAATTATAACAAGGTGGATCTTGAACTTTAAGGCCTAATCATATTCTTATTTCTATTCTTGAATTTTAGTCAAGTTGAGACACAAAGACAATGATTTTTTCTTTTCAGTTATGAACAGTTACAGTCTTTGCACTGACAGGATTCCCTTCTAGGAAGATTTGAAAGATGCAGAAGCATTCAACAATCCCCTAACAGTGGTAGGAGGTGATCTAAACTTCACCCTCTCTTCCAAGGAAGTGTGGGGGGAGTCTTCTAGGGAAGATCGACAAGGAGGGTTTTTCCGCTCCTTCCTTGAAAATCTACATCTAGTAGATATGGAACTGGCCAAAATTACTCCTACATGGAGGAATCTTCAAACAGCTAATGAAGCAATAGCTAAGAGACTCGATAGATTTTTAGTTTCAGAGACTTTATTGGAAATGGGTCTTTGCTTTTAATCTACGGTAGGATAAGGGAGCCATAGACCTATACTCCTTCAATGTAAATTAGGAGATGAGTCCCCCCAACTCCTCTAAAGATAAGCCAGGTCTAGATGGAGGAGGAAGGGTTTAAAAGAATGATCTACTCTAACTGGATTAAGCTGTCCTCATCAAATTCAGACACTCTGATGTTTCAATTCGCAGAAAACCTGTTAAGCATTCAAAGAGCTATAAAAAAATGGTTATCCAATTGGAGGACTCAAAAGTTACGATCAATCATTGAGATAGTGGAGAACTTGTCAGTTCTGATCTCAAAAATAGATGTAGGACCCCTTAGCCTGGTTCATGTGAAGGAGTTAAAGGATCTAGAGGCAAGAAGGAATTCTTGGTTGGAAAAATAAGAAAAGGAATGCAAACTTAAAAGTAGGTCACTCTGATTAGAGGTCGGAGACAATAACACAAAATATTTTCATCAATTTGTGACTCTTAGAAGGAACGTAAATACTATTTGGGAAATAAAAAATGAGGACGAGTTGATAAGTAGCTTCTTTAAGGAGAAAGCAGAAGCAGGGGCAAGCTTCTTCGAAAAACTCTTCACATCTCCAGAAGGTTGTCCAATCCAAGAAATCCTTGAAGTGGTTTCAAAATTCTAGCCGGTTTTCTATAATGAAACAAATCAGATTTTGGAGGAAGAAGTAACATAGGCTGAATTACTTGTTTCTCTCATGTCCATGAAAAATGGGAAGAGCCCCGGTCCAAATGGAATCATAGTAGAATTATTCAAGCATTTTTATGACCTGATAAAATAATACTTATTGATGACGGTCATGGAATCACATAGGGTCAAAACAATTCATGGGGCCCTTAACTCTACCTTCCTTTGCCTAATTCCCAAGAAGTAAGAAGCATCCTCTTTCGAGGACTTCCACCCCATTTCTTGTTGTAATGTCATATACAAATTAATCTCCAAAATAATCACCAGGATATTAAAGCCTATGCTGTGTGAAGTAATAGGGGAGGAACAATTTGGATTTCTACAAAATAGACAAATCCATGATGCGGTAGAAATAACACAAGAGGTACCCCAATCGGTAAAAAAAAGAAACTATAAAGTGAAAATCTTGAAACTATAAAGTGAAAATCTTGAAACTGAAATTATCGAAAGCCTATGATAAAGTTAAATGGACCTTTTTGAGGATGATTCTAATCCAATTAGGGATGAAATTAAACACAATTAACTAGATAATGGGATGACTCCAAAGATAGTCCTTCGTAGTGCTGATAAATGATGCCCTTTCTAGATTCTTTAAAGCCTCGAGAGGACTCTGCCAAGGATTCCCTCTATCACCATTTTTGTTCTTGATTATAGCATAAGCCCTTAGCAAAATCCTTAAGGAGGAAAGAACAAATGGAGTATTGCAAGGAGTTAGGGTGTCGAAATCAAAACTTGTTTCTCACTTACTTTTTGTCGACAACATCTTTTGTAGTGTGAATGGAGCATGAGGAGATATCTAGGCCCTAAGAAAAATCATATACCGGTATTTCCAGGCTATAGGTATGTCCATCAACCTATAAACATCATGCATTATACTCAATTATTTCTCAGAAATAGAATCTAATGAGTTGAGTAACATTATTCCTGCACAAAGAAAGAGCCTCGATGAAGGGTTTAAATATTTGGGCTTCCATCTCAAACCAAATTGTTATAAATGAAGAGACTGGGAATGGTTAATTAAAAAAGAAGAAGCCAAGATTTCAATCTAGGTGAATAGATTGTTATCCGGAGGGGGAATATTAGTCCTGCTCAAGTCAATACTGGAAAGCATACCAGTGTACCAGAATTCCATTGCAACCATCCACAAGGGGGCGTTGAAGAAGGATCAGAAAACAAGTTTACATTATCTATGGGATGGAAATAAGAAATCAGGAGGCATTCACTTAGATAAATGGTCTTCCATTGATCTCCCCAAAGTCTTAGGGGGGTGGGGACTGAAAGATATCTCCCCCTTTGCGAAAGTTATGGCATGAATAAACTTGTGGAGGCTAACAAAAGGATATTCATTGTGGATGCGAGTTATGTCTTCAAAATAATTTGCTAACAAAACTATTGAGGAATGGTTCCATGTGCCCTTAAAATCCTCTAAAGGCTCGATCATGTGGAAGGCACTTGTTGAAGCCTTCTTCTTAGTAGGAAAATGGACAATATGGAAAATAGGGAATGAATACAGTGTCCGTATTAGGAAGGATCCATGGTTGGGAGTGGGAAACAATTTTGAACTCTCCACCCCCCTTCCACAACACCTTCATAACCAAAACTTAGTCATGTTACATGATGCCTGTATAGGCTTCCCTCAACCTAGAGGACATCTAGGATGGAAAGGCATCACAACCCTTCCTTCTAGAATTTTTGGCCGAAGAATGGGAAAATTATATAGGATTGTTATGCGAGAAATTTATTTCCCTAGACGAAGAAATAGATGACACTTTGTGCTGGTCCAAAAACCTAAAGAAAAAAATCTTCACAACCAAACTAGGTAATAAATCTTGGTAGGAGGAGAAGTTTGAAGGCCCCCCAAAATGGTGGTGGGGACCAATTTGGAAAATAAAATACCCCCTAGATGCAAAATAACCTTATGGCTAACACTAAATAACAAATTGTTAACGTGGGATAATGGATTAAAAAGGGGATGGATTGGTCCAGGAAGATGTTATCTTTGCAAATCAAATTCTGAATCAATTGACCATTTGTTCATTTTCCACCCTTATGTAACACATGTAACAAAGTCAATAAAAGAACAAATTAATGTTAATTCAAGCTGGAACAAGGAAAACTTGGAAGAATGCCTAAAATATTGGCTATAGGGTAGAGCATCAAAATTATACTCGGGGCTTCCAAGCATTGTCACTTCGAATATCTGGTGGGCATGCAATAATGCAATCTTTAATGACAAGTTCATGCCGCCAAAAGCAACGATGAACCTAACTCTAAATCAAGCAGTTGAATTCTGAGAGGATCCAAAAGCTATAATAATGTGCTTCTCGGTTCCTACGACAATTGATTAGGAAGTGCCCTAATGGTATTTTGATGGTGCCAGTCAGGGTCACCTTGCAATGTGTGGTGTTGGGGTAGATTTGTTCATGAAACAAAACCATTACATACATATCAGATATGCTCCAGGTACCGGAAGCAACAACAAAGTGGAATTCATAACACTTTGGACACTATTGGAACAACTATTAAAAAATATGTCGGAAAACTCCAAGTCTTTGGATACTCCAAACTGGTTATTGATTGGGCCAATGGAAAAACTTTGCCCAAGAAATAAGGTTAGCTAATATCATGAGAGACATTAATCTTACCTTCCAGTCTTTTGAATGTCTCTCTTTCCACCACATCCTCCCGGAGCTTAATTCCAAGGCAAGTGAATTATCAAAGGAAGCCCTGTTACTTCGAGTCGGGGCCTTTGGATACTATGAATTCATAGAAGGTGAAGAAGTAGAGGTTATGGAGTTCCGACTTTGAGAATTCTATGGGACCAAGGAACAAAAAGAAAAATCTTCCCATAATTGAATGACAAAACTGTGTTTTGGTATGTCGATGTGCAAAGAACTTAGAAGATCATGTAGATTGTAAGAATTTTGTAAAGGAAGGCCTGTTAAAAGGTAGAATTTTGTAAAGGAAGGTCTGTTAAAAGGAAAATGGATCAAACTAAAACATGTATATTTTCACGTTGGATTAATATAAAAGATTTTTTCTATTGGGAAATAAAAATTAATTTTATTCTATAGAATTTGGGCGAATCATTTTAAAAAAAAATGGAAAATGATAATTTTTTTTTTGGGAAAAGCATGGAAAATTAGTTCATGGGCCAAATTTAGCCCCTAAAATTTTCCCTACCTAAAAACATTTTACAAAGATGAAACTATGTGCCCTTATGGACTACCAGTTTTAGTAAATAATTATGACAAATCAACCTATAGCTTCTTATCACTTAATATCTTCTTCTAGTCGTCTGAGAGAAATTGAGGAAGGCAATTGTGAGCAAAGAAGATGAGATTATAAATGCGCAAAGATGAAGATGGCTTCAATCCTATTTAAAGGTCATAAAAATATTTCTGTGTGATTGTGGTAGTTGGTCTCTAAATATGATCTGGGTGTGAAAACTTCACCATGACAGTACAATTAACCGTTAAAATATACAATACAGTTAACCTACAAGGATTTTTCCAAATAGTACAACCCGAGTTGGGCTAATGGTTAATAACATGTGTTTCCTCCTAAGAGGTCACAAGTTCAAATCCAGAGGGGGGTAGGGTATGTATACCTTCGTAGACTTTACCAGTCAAATCACTGGGTGGAGGGGGTCCCTTGTCCCACTGGGTGGAGGGGGTCCCTTGTCCCACAAACAAGGGGGTCTCATACACTAATTTGGTGTCTGGCTTGGTTGTGACCTTAAAAATATATTATTATTGTTACAACCTGAGTGGGCCTAATGATTAAGAACATGTGTTTCCTCCTAAGAGGTCACAAGTTCAAATCTAGAGGGGGGTATGGTATGTATGCCTCTGTATACTTTACCAGTCAAATCGTTGGGCAGAGGGGGTCCCTTGTCCCACAAACAAGGGGGTCTCATACACCAATTTGGTGTCTGTCTTGGCCGTGACCTTAAAAATATATTATTATTATTATTATTATTATCATACAAGGAAAGTAGATTCTCTTGAGTTGAGAGTGGACACGATCCTCTTCAATGGGAATCTACATTCGTTGATTTGGAAAAATAACTTATTACACGTTAACACGAATATGACCCTCTTAAATGGAAATCAACTTTTGCTGCTTTGAAAATAAATAGTTTTGAAAATTATGAGATATATCTAACGCCATGGTTCTCCCATTCTTAAATTAGATTTTGAAATCCCTAGTCCCATGACTTTAAGTTGTAGTTCCCCACACAATCCAATTGGAATATGCTTTTGTTGCTGTCTAAATTATAAGATTTTTTTTTTTTAATGGAATATCTTGAAGCACGAGATTCTCCCATAAAAACATGAATGTATTTTTCAGTTTTTAAATTAGACTTGAAGTCCCTAGTCCCACTTTAGTTGTAATTCATGTCATGGTACACATGGTTGAATATTGATTAATAATAAAGGTTTGGATCAATAATATGTAATTTTTACTAGAGATGTGAATACGTGCAAGTTGGGATATATGCATCGTTGGATTTAAATAATATATTTATTTTAGTTGTAATTTATGTCATGATACATATGGTTAAATATTGATTAATAATACAAGTTTAATTTTGACAAATAATATGTATTTTGTAATAGAGTAATAAATGCTATATAAGTTGGGATATATACTTTTGAATTTAAATACTACATTTATTACTTTATTGCGGTGTGCATATTGTTTGTCCCTAGTGTATCTATCCTTAATGGATAGTGCCCTTATGGTATTACATCCTTGTGCTTCTACCCATAGGTCCCCACATGTGATTCAATGTTACTGTTGAGTGCGTTAGATTGCTTATTCATGTGTAGTGTTTGAGAAAGATCTTGATCCATGATCAAAATTGAACTCTTCCTAGTTCTTCCAAGGGGTTCAAAGCCAACTTAAAAGTACAATTCAAAAATCTCCCTTGCATAAAAATGTAAATTTTTGAAATCACTTGTCATTTATGAAGGGCAACAAATACGTTTAAATTTCAAAAGAAGGGTTGCATTTTCAACAACTTGTCAATGTCTCAACTCCCAACTCTTGGGTGTTGAATGATCATTGTACCTTTAGTATTAGGTGAGGATGGATGTGAATCATGATCCAAATTCAGGGTTCAGGATCATCTACTTGCTTTTGACATCTAAAGACTAAATTAATGTCTACTCTCATTGGCTCTCATCTATTCCTTGATATGATTTACCCTTCCACAATATTAAATTTATCACATAGCTCATATCCACGTAATCTTATCACCATATTGGTGTATCCACCATTTTAAGTGTCACTTAATGAAACTTTCATAGAGAAGCTTGGAAACCTTGTCTTTTGGAGTCATCACTTGAATCCATGCATTATGAACATTGTTGATCCTTGTCGATATGAGTATTAGCATCACATTCAATGTCCATAATTGATGTGTTCAAATCCCACCCTCACCATAATGTCATCTAGATTGTTATCTTTGCTTTCACTCTTGCCTTTGCAAAACCCCCAAAAAATTAGTCATGGGTTATGGGTGTAAATTGTAATAGCATTAGAAAAAACTACAAATATGTGGCTCAATGAAAATTTTAAAGAGTAAAGACTATACATCAAACAAACTCAAGGAAATGAGGTCGTCTATGTTTCTTCATGTTCAAATACTTCATCTCTCTAATGATATATAACATGCATGTTGGTTCATAGTTTTTTTGTTGCATTGGTAATTCTCTGTGTTTATCTCTCATTAGTGATGACATAGCTACAGTGTTGGCATATAATATTTGATTATTATTTGAACGTATTCTACGTTGACCTCTTAACCATTTAATATGTAATTCACGACATCCCTATTATTGCAATAGATACTTTGTAACGTTCCCCAACTTAACCAAGGAACTTACTAGCGAAAAAATACACATAAATTTGAAAATTTTCTTCTAATTAAACTTTTTGTAGCTTATCAACTATGAATTATACATAGATTTAACCATTCCTGATAACATTATTTAAATGCAACTACATCATGTTGACCAACATGAATGTCACGCCCTCACTGAGACAAACCATGCACATAACCACCTTTTTACTACGTGTTAGGGTCCTAACCCGCACATAGGTATAGCAATATATTCGGATATAATAAAGGTCAATATTAATAAGGCCTTTCAATAAAATAGAATAAGGAGGATGTAAGAATACCTAATAGAAGCTTCTGCTTCTAGAAGGATCTTCC
>CBVK0100527885.1:0-11752 GCA_900067695.1 Picea abies | reverse complement strand
CAGATTTTATGGTCCTTACAAGATCATGCGTCGAGTAGGCAAGGTTGCTTACGAGCTAGAGCTTCTAGAGGGGACCAAGATTCATAACGTGTTCCACGTGTCTTGCCTAAAAAAGGTAGTGGAACAATTCATTAACACATCAGAGGAACTTCCCCCGTTGGATGAGGAGGGACAGTTGGAGTTAGTTCCGAAGAAGGTTTTGGAGTTCTGGGAGAAGAAACTAAGCAGGGTCATCAAAGACTGTTTGATAAGATGGAGAGGGCTTCCGGTAGAGGACGCTACTTTGGAGAGCGAGCAGGTGTTGCAGCACCCTGGACTGGTATTGCTTGAGGACAAGCAATTTTGGGAAGGGAGGACTGTAATGTCCCTTTCCAAATAGGAGCTCCAGAGAGGAGGCTTAATGGTCTAAACCGCCCCATTAGACTATAGCCAAGGCCAAAGAGGGGTAAACAGGGTTACTATAGGTCACTCCAGTCACAGGTGTTATATTCGGAAAGTGACATTGAGCTAAAAAGGGTTAAAAATGCTTTTAAGTCATTATAAGCTAAAAATAGAAGTCAATAGTGAATTAGGGTTTCAACAATGATTTAGGGTTTTGGAAGTCAATAGTGAATTAGGGTTTCAACATGATTTAGGGTCAGTGACCTAATTCATTATTATGCAGATTATGACTTGTCATTGAGGAGAAGAGGCGCATCTCATGAGAGATAGTTCAGTGGATTCAAGGAGGAAGACACCGGTTGGTTGATTTCGGTGTTGAGAGACACACCCTAGTCACCGAGAAGATCATCCAGGTCTTCCATCATTCTTCAGCAGCAGTTACACAGTGTTCAACAGCAAGGGCGCATTCATCCAGAGTGAGGGCGCAACTTCTGAGAGGGTTTTTAGTTGACTTATCCCATATAGGGAGAATTTTGAGATTTCCCTTTGACCCATTTGAGAGGAGGGCAAGGTGCATCTTTTGCCTGGTTCCTCATCAGATTCCGACAGAGGAATCAACTGGGACACATTTTCCAGAATTGGATGTGCGACACTTTTGGTGGGCACATTTGGGGTTCCAGAGCGAGCATCAGACCAAATTCAAGGAAAACCTTCCGACCCATTTCCCAGTAGACCAAGGCGGTCATTTTGAGACATATCTTGTCCAATTCCAATGGTGAAATCACTAGAACTCATTTTGTCAGAAGAAAAGGGGCGCATTCCCCCGGGGGTATCCATCCAGGGTCTAGATTCATCAATAGAGGGGTCCGACAGATACCAGTACTGAGGACTAGAGAAGGGCGCATCATTTGGGACAGTTTCCAAGCCATTCCGAGAAGTATCGCTCCTAAGGCGAACTTTCCAAACTTCCAGCAGTTACCGTCAAAGTTGCCATAGTCCCAGTGCATCCATTGATTCTGCAATGCTCCCATATTCCGGGTATTATCTTTTAGTTGCTTATTTGTATTCCAGCTAAGATCCTTTGTTTGTTGATCTAGTCGAGTATTGTCAGTTTATTCAGCCGCATTCAGCCATTTTGTAATCCACAGAGATATCATAATACAAACTTTGCAGTCCTTTGTCGCGTTTATTATTTGTATGATCATTTATATGTTGTAGACCATTGATCCTACACACACATTAGCAGCGTTTCCTAAACTAGCCAAGTCAGGAAAATTACAAAGTTAACTCGTATTCCCTCCAAAACACTAACTATTCTATTTGGCTAGTGGTAGTGATCAATAATGATATATCCTCATGATTGTCTGTAAAGAATGAACGTCTTATGCTAGTTCTTATAGTCCCAGGTAGAAGACAAGTCAAGAGAATTGATGTCTGCGTCCAACCGATAATCGAGGAATTTAAGCAATTATGGGAAGGGATACATGTATATGTTGTATCAATACCCATCCCAATGGAGAGATCTTTTACGTTGTATGGCTTATATGTGTAAACCACACACAATTATCTAGGACCGAGAGTTTTCTCTAGCAAGCATGTTTATTGATTTGCTTATATTTGTAATGTTATTTGGCATGCTTAATTTGGTGCAACTATATTGTTGACACTAACGTGCTTTGTATATAATAACATTGCAGGTCCTATAAAAAAAGGGTGTCATGGATGTAAATGTTATGGAACTTCTATAAAATTTAGGTGGTCCAAACACCTACGAAAGCCGGTGTATGGCTGCTCGAGGGTATTCCTCCCATAAGACCACTCTTATAGAAGAGTTGCATTTGCTTTCAATGTTAAAACAAAGAGAACTCGAAGACTTGAAATAATCACACCGGTAGGTTGGATTAAGGCACATGACACAGAGAAGGAGAAGTAAATGGTCAAATTATTTGATTCAAATGGAGAATCTATGTTCGAGAATCCTAAATTTTTTTACACCTATGTTGAGAAAATGGCCATTAAGGAGAAAAGGAAATCTTTATTTTACGAGCTTCCATATTGGGAGCATATTAATATTGGCCACTTACAAGATCCCATGCATATATTCAAAAATGTTTCATCTTCTTTATGGAGGTACATATCATCGAATAAAAGTGACACATTGGTTGTTGGGAGAGATATTATTGCTTCAAATATTAAAAAGAGACATTGGTCGATAAAAGAAACTAGAGGAGAGGTTGGTACCTTTTGGTCTTTTAAAGAAGGTAATGTCCCATGGATTTTGAAGAAACATGGTATTTCTATGGTAAAGGATGTTATACTGGGTGTGAAGGCACCTTATTTATATGGGTCGACTATACGACGTTGCTTCACTATAGATGGGAATTTGTCGGTGTTGAAATCGCATGACCATCTGAACCTTCTAAGGGTATGTATGTTGAATACATGATTATTCTTCTATACCGTCGGTAAAAATATGTTATGCACTCACATTTTTATGGCAATTAATTAATGATGTGTGTGTTTATTTATAGTGCCATTATCCTCTGCTTATGCATGGTTGTGTGAACCATGACTTCCCCTAGGACCTGTGATGTGCCATATCAAAATTATAGGAATTTGTGCATTGGATCACATCAAAGGATATTCATATGGCTAACATTCCATGGTGGCATCAACAAATAGTTGAGATTGTTTGTATGGGAATTTCCCACAAGTTTCATGGACTTGCAAGTTCATCTTCTAATTCACCTACATGATGAGATTGAATTAGTTGGGGCGCTCTTGTGTCAATGGATGTTCTTCTTAGACATGTACATGAAAAAATTAAAGGGGTTTGTTCGATAAAGGGAAAAACCAGAGGACTCTATGGCAGAGGGGTACATTGATCCAGAATCGGATCCAGGACGTGCCCCAGGTCCAGAAAAGGCTCAAAATGAAAGTTCTTGGAATTAAATGAAACCAATTCCATTCTGACCGGCTCATCGTGTTGATTTTGGCCATATATTTACTTTCTCAAACGGACGTTGTATGTGAGAGTTATCTCACTATGAATGTTTTCCCAAACAGGAAAAAAGTTAATAGGCAAAAAGTCGATGCTGACGTAAGCATGCTGATGTAGCATTGAGACACGTGGTAGCACAACAGTAGTTTGGCTAGGCAGATGGAAGATCCACTCAAATGTTGACAAGTGGCACTTTTCAGGAAAATGAAGAGGTGCCACGTGGGCTGCCATGTGGTACCATATCATTTGATTATTGGTTAAAAGTTTTGGAGCTCATGGGATTCGAACCCATGACCTGTTGGTAGAGCAATGCTTTGGAAAAGGTCCAATAACCGGCACACCACTTTTGATGCTTGTTATATATAACCCACTTTGTTTTAATTAAAGTGCAAACAATATCAAATGGGGGCGGAAGGGGGCTGGGGCTAAGCCCCAACCCGCAGTTTCTTTTGTTGCATATAACCAATACTCCATACCAAGGCGCGGGGCCATGTTCCATCAATGAAAAGGCACCAATAGAGGGGGTGTAACCATAAGCACTTGCTCGCCTTTTTATATGGGAGCTAGAACCTTGGGTTAGGTGCACCCTAACGACGCGACCTTATACCATTGCGCCATGAGACCAGTGTATTCGGGCTAGGGGCCAGCACACATCCCTCTAAGTTGGCGCTTGGCCACCTAGATGCCATGTGAGCCTTTGTTTGCGCGCGCACCCAGCCACCTTGGGATCATTTTGATTATTTATTACACATGTGGGTTTTACACAATAGAATAATGGATTTTATTTGATTTTATGCCTGTAATTGGAGATTTTTGCCCATTTTGGGGGGATATTAGGCCCTTTTTGAGGCTAGATCTTGGGAGGAAGTTGGGGGATGATAACTGACTTCAGATCTATATAAAACAGGCCTTCTTAAGGCCATGAGAGGAGATTCAAAGCAGGTTTATGCTAAAGGAAAGCCAAGCCAAAGCCATTTTTAAGCAAGAGAGCTGTTGAGGAGCGCACATTTGCGGACCATTTCTGGGAGCTCCAGTCATCCATTTTGAGTGTCGTTTCTTTTGTTGGGTTCTTAAGATCTGGGAGAACAAGACCAAATCAGTTTTGTAACCTTTTGGCACTGTTGTGATGTACTTATTGAGCTTTGAACATAAATAAGAAAGCCCCACTCACTGAGACAAAGGCCCATAGATGTAGGCGAGATTGTTGAACTTCGTTATCACATTGGTGTTATGGTTTGTTGTTGTTTTATGCTTCATTTTAGTTTTGTACATGTTTATATGGCTGTGATATTTTCTCATATCTTCTTCCTCTTTCATTAAGCTTCTTAATTGGTTAATCAATACATGCATAATAACTCAACCATAGTCGTTTAAAAGATCTTTTTGGATCAAGTGGTATAAGAGCTAGTTGACGTTTGGATTTGAGTTTTGCATGTTAACCAGAGAAAAGCTACATAGTGGTGAAGGTGAACTTGTTGAAGAGAATCCATTAATTGGATTGAGAAATAGAACTTCTCAAAACAAGAAGATGGCATCGAAAGAGGGACTTTCTCGGGATGAGAAAGAGTTTCAAAAAACTTTTTTCGCCATGTCGGAGATGATGAAGGTTTTGTATGAGGATTACTTGGAATGAAAGACACCTAATCTGGGTGAATCTTCAAAGGGAAAACGTGAAGAAGGAGAGGATCCTCCTCAAATTCCTCCTTCACCTCCTTCTTCTTCAAGTTCAAGTTCTAAATCCAATGCAAAGAAACATGTTCATAAACATAAGAATGAAATATCTTTATTAAAACTTGATGTTAAATTCGAATTACCCATATATGATGGTGAAGTTAATGTAGAGAGACTTGACAATTGGGTCAGACAGATGGAGGCTTATTGCAGTGTGCAACAAATCAAGAATGAGGCAACTCAAATCAAGTTTGCATCCCTTAGAGTTGCAGGCACAACACTCATATGGTGGCAAAGCAAGCTGCAAAATGGCACGCAACAAGTGGGTAATGTATTTCCATCATGGATGGTTTTTATTTCTGCACTTAGAAAACAATTATATTCTTTCGGTTATAAAGAGAAAGCGTTAATTGAATGGTAATCTCTTAAGTTAAGAAAAGGACAAACAGTGCAAGAATACACAGATGCCTTTCGAAAAATGGCATTGATGTTGGATGTCCCTTTACATACACAAGAAACCCTTATGAAGTATATAGGAGGTTTACCTACACATATTAGAAACATTGTATTCATGTTTGGACCCACTAACCTTGATGAGGTTTATGTTCAAGTGACATATATTGAAGCAGGGAAAGCAAGGGTATCAAGGGAATCGTCTTCAAGGAAAGAGGACAAGAGGAAATGGCATTGCAAGAAGTCAAATGCAGTGACGAGAAAGGAAGATAAGCCCTCTTACAAGCATTGCAAGAAAGAGGGATATGATGAGGACCGTTGTTGGCAGTTGCATCTTGAGAAGAGGCCAAAGTGGTTTAAGGAAAGAAAAGGGAGGCAAACAGTTGCAGCGACAACACGACTGACGAACTTGGGATCGGATTCAGGTGACGAATCTAAGGTCTCATTGGTTGGTATGATAGGTAAAATTGGTGAAGGCGTTGATTGTAGAAGTAACTTATTTCATATAAGGGTCATCATGTGACACACTAAGGTTGATACATTAATCGACAATGGATCTCAATCTAATCTAATTTCTGAAGAATTTATTAAGCAATTGGGATTAAAAACACAAGTACATCATAAACCATACACACTTAAATGGATAAGCAATCATCATAAAATGCACATAACAAAGAAGTGCACAATCAAATTTGTTATTTCATTTAAGTACGTGGACGAGGTAACATGTGATGTAGTTACATTAAGTGAATGTGTAATGGTCTTAGGTAGTCCATACTTATATGATCGTAAAGCAATCTTCTACATGGAAAAGAATCAATATGAATTAACCAAAGCAGGTCAAGATTATGCGGTTCATGTTCATCATGTTAAGGCACATAAAACTCTTCAAACTTTGTAACAATTAAAGAAGGCAGTTCAAGCAAGCAACAAACCAATAATTGTTTCAAATGAAGTAATCGATATTAAGCAAAAACAAGAGATGATTGTTGAATGGAAAATCAATCATAGTTTGCTTCAAGATAAGCTCATGTCATGCAAATATTACAAGTATATCAGCTCAACTGCAATCATGTTTTTTATGCTATCACTAGTAATGTTGTCTACATGGATAATAGTGACTTCAGTAAAATGTGATAGGGTTCAAATGGCTAACAATATGTTGTCAGTTGTCATGATTGTGTTACAGTTGATCATGATGAGATAGGTGCACAGGATAGAGTTCAGAGACAAAGGACAAGCCGGGTGGCCTATCCCAAGCTTGTTGACTGGCCAATAACCTTTTGGGGACCAAAAGGTCCTTAGTGGGGAGGTGTCATCCAAAAGTGGATCCAGGAGGCTCCCCAGGTCCAGAAAAGGCTAAAAGATGAAAGTTCTCATAATTGAATGAAACCAATTCCATTGCAACCGGCTCGTCACGCTGATTCCAACATATATTTACTTTCTCAAATGGACGTTGTATGTGAGAGTTATCGCACTCTAACAGTTTTCCCAAATAGGTAAAAAGGTCAACTTGCAAAAAGTCAATGTTGACGTCAGCATGCTGACGTAGCATTGAGACACGTGGCAACACAACAACAACTTGACTGGGCAAATGATAGATCCACTTAGATGTTGACAAGTGGCACTTTTTGGGCAAATGAAGAGGTGCCACATGGCCCAAACATGGGCTGCCACGCGACATCCTATCATTTTATGACTGGTTAAAAGTTTTGGAGCTCATGGGATTTGAACCCATGACCTATTGGTAGAGAAATGCTTTGGGAAAGGTCCAATAACCAACGCGCCACTTTTGGTGTTTCTTATATGTGACCCACTTTATTTTAATTAAAGTGCAAACAATATAAAATGGGCGCGGAAGGGGGTTGGGGCTAAGCCCCAGCCCGCAGTTTCTTTTGTTGCATATAACCAATACTCCATACCAAGGCGCAGGGCCACGTTTCATCAACGACAAGGCGCCAATAGAGGGGGCGTAACCATAAGCACTTGCCCGCTTTTTTATATGGGAGCTAGAACCTGGGTTAAGCGCACCCTAAGGGTGCGGTCCTATACCGTAGCACCATGAAACCAGTATATTCGAGCTAGGGGCATCCAACCCCCTTGGGCTAATTTTGATAATTTGTTACACGGGTGGGTTTTACACTATAGAATAGTGGATTTTATTTGATTTTATGCCTGTAATTGAAGATTTTTGCCCAATTTTGGGGGATATTGGGCTCTTTTTGAGGCCATATATTGGGAGGAAGTTGGGGGATGATAACTAACTTTAGATATATATAAACCAAAACTTCTTGAGGCCATGAGAGGAGATTCAGAGCAAGTTTATGCTGAAGGAAAGCCAAGCCAAAGCCATTTTTATGCAGGGAAGTTGTTGAGGAGCGCACCTTTGCAGGCCATTTATGGGAGCTTCGATCATCCATTTTGAGTGTCGTTTCTTCTGTTGGGTTCTTAAGATCTGGGAAAACAAGACCAGATCAGTTTTGTAACCTTTTAGCATTGTTGTGATGTACTTATTGAGCTTTGAACATAATAAATATAGCCTCACCCACTAGGACAAAGGCCCAGAGACATAGGCGAGATTGCCGAACTCCGTTATCACATTGGTGTTATGGTTTATGGTTTGTTGTTGTTTTATGCTTCATTTCAGTTTTGTACATGTTTATATGGTTGTGATATTTTCTCATATCTTCTTCCTCTTTCATTAAGCTTCCTAATTGGTTAATCAATGCATGCATAGCCACTCAACCATAGTAGTTTAAAAGATCTTTTCGGATCATACATAGTATAGGAGTATTTATATTATGCTAGTGAGTACATCAAGCAAATTGACGACACACCAGGGGAAGTGATTTGGGAGAACAAACAAGATGAGGACAAAAAGGAAGGGGAGCTACTCCAAACGAACGAAAAAAGGCGCTTGATAAAGAGTAAGTCACTTGTATTTTGTCAATTTAGTACAAAGCAATTGTTTCCACTGAAGTTGATAATATATATTTGATCTTATGATATTCGTTTTGAATTCTTGTATACATCATCGAATTTAGAAATTGACGCCATCGATAAATTCATTCTTTAAGTTGATAATATATATTTTATCTCATTCTATTTGTTTTGAATTCTTGTATACATCAACGAATTTAGAAATTGATGCCATCAACAAATTTGTTCTTTACAATGCAAAGGCAACGCAACCATGGTTCGCATTGTATGAAGAGAAAATAAGGAAATGGGACAGTGACAATAAAGCATTCTGACGATTGATGTTGGATTACTGAGAGTGGGGGTGAATCAACAATAGAACAATTTAATCCTTTTTAACCATATAATCCAAGTGGTATATCAATGAAGCATTATCATTCAATTCTTCATCCATGGCCTTATTCCAAAATTCATCCTTGCTGGCTTTTTCAAAACATTTTGGTTCAATTGTAGATAAGAGTGCTAGGTGTGTTTGTTCTGGTGAATGGATTTTTCTTCTAGACTCAACTCCTGCATATTTGTTTCCAATAATTTGATCTGAAGGATGATTCTTCTATACTCGTTTGCTAGGTGTCTTTGGAGATACTTTTTGAACTTGCTCTGATGTTTCTATCAGATTCTCTTCATCTTCAACTTCTTTTTCATCTTCTTCTTCGAAAAGTTGTTCCATTGATTTGTTTTCTTCTTCCTTTGATTCTGGTCTGCCTGTTTCATCAATTGTTACGTTGATGCTTTCCACAACTTTGTTCAATCTTAGATTGTAACACTTGTATGCTTTCCTTGTACTTGAGTAACCAACAAGTATTCCTTTGTCCACACGAGAGTCAAACTTTCCCATTCTGCCATCTTCTCTTTTGATGTAGCATTTGCTTCCAAAAACTCTGAAGTGCTTCACATTTGCTAGTCTTCCTTTCCATAGCTCGTAGGGAGTTTTATCAGTGTTGTTTTTTAGCATTACTCTGTTTTGAATGTGATTTGTTGTATGCACCGCCTGTGTCCAAAATATATCTGTCAATTTGGAATTCATTAGCATTGTTCGAGCCATTTCTTGTACTGTCTTGTTCTTTCTTTCAACAACTCCATTCTGTTGAGGTGTCCTAGCAACGAAGAATTGTCTTTTTATTTCATGATTGCTACAGTAGTCCATAAAATCCTTTGAAGTGAACTCTCCTCCATTTTCAGCTCTCAAACATTTGATTCTTGAATCCATCTCATTTTCAACCATTTCCTTGTAGATCTTGAAGTTTTCAAAAGCTTCTGACTTGTTCTTGAGAAAGCAAACTGCAGTCATTCTTGTATAATCATCAACTAATAAGATAAAGTATTTTTCACCTTTTAAGCCCTTTGTTGTAGTTGTTCCAACTAGATCAGTGTGCACAATTTCTAGCGGTCTTGTTGTTGAATATTCCTTTGATTTGAACCTGGTCTTTGTTTGCTTTCCTTATTGACAATACTTGCATAAAGTGTTGGTTGGTTTCATGATTTGGGGCATTTCTCTGAATGCTTATCTTTTGCCGACTTTGACAAGGCTATCAAAATTCAAGTGACCCATTCTTCTATGCCATAGCCAACTTTCATCTTCCTTTCCTAGACAACACTTTTCATTTCCAATTTCACTTAACAGATATATGTTGTTTGAAGTTCTTGCAGCTGTATCGACCAATTTCCCCGAACCTTCTTTTCTTATCTCACACTTTTTTGAATCGAAAGTAAGTTTATGACCTTGGTCACACATTTGACTCACACTTCGAAGATTATTTTTGATATCTTCTACCGGTAGAACATTTTGTGCCTTTTCATTCTTGTTCCCAATTCGGACTGTGCCTTCTCCAATGATTTTGGATGAATTATCATTTCCGAAGGAGACTTATCCATCTTTTTCTTTTCGTAATGTAAGAAATTTGTCTTTATCACCTGTCATGTGTTTTAAACATCCACTATCAACATACCAACCGTGTTTCTTCTGCTTAGCTTGTAGAGCGGTTGTGCATTCTTCATTGTTATACTGATCTTGCTTTCTTATCCATGTCGTTTTTTGAGGTTCTTGTTTGTGACTGTTTTTATTCTGTTGAGGTTCTTTAGGAGGGACTGTCATTCTGCAATCCTTGGCCATGTGTCCAAAATTGTTACATTTGTAACATTCCACTTCAGTGCTCAAAGATTCAAACCTATTGTAACTTCTTTTTTGTGTGTCACTAGGTCTCCTTGAATAATCCCTTTGTGTATAACTCTCAAAGTTGTTATTGTTCTTGTTGTTAGCTCTGCAATTCATAGCTTTATGTTCAAAATTATTACATGCATAACATAAACCAAAAAATATAGTTTGATACCTAGGAGTTGAAGATCTTCTGAAAGGAGATGCTCTTATGAAGCCTTCTTCTTCTTGAGGCCTATCTGTCTGTTGTTGATTCTGAAATCTAAATCTTCTTGGTGGAGGAGTGTCCCTATAATCTTCCTTATATATCTTCATATCCTCTTTGATTGTTTCTGCATAACTCTTTGGATTTGTTTCTTTCTCTGTTGTTTTGGAGCTTGATCCCTTTTTTGTTTGATTGTATCCAAGTTCGGACTTGTCAAGATGACATTTTTGACTACTGATAATGTCATCCATAATTTTTGAGCTATTTTGCATATTTTTCTTTTGAATATCATTTCTTAGTGTGACAACCTCTGCTTCCAAGTTTCCAATGATCTTGTCCTTTTCCTCTAGTTGTTCTTTGAGTGCTTCTTCAATTCTTTTATCTTCTTCTATTTGAACCTTCAATTTTGTGATCATTTGTTCTAGTTCTCGAGTGTCCTTTTTCTTGTCTAGTTCTGCTTGTAGTTTCTTGTTTTTCTTCTTCTTCTTTTCTCTTCTGATAACTTCTATGGCACACATTAATTTTTCTCGATGGTCAACTTCTGCCTCGTCAATTTCTTCTTCGACTTATTCACATTCTTCTTCGGCTTCTTCATATTCTTCCTCGGAGTCTTCTTTGTCAGAGTCTTTTACTGCCATGCATATAACTCTTCCTGTCTGATTGTCACTGACTTCATCTTCATCTGATGATGAGATGTCTTCTTTGGTGTATAAGCTTTTCTTAAAAACTTTCTTTGTAGTTCTTTTGTCTTTATATGTGTGTTTTCCTTTTGAGTAACCTTCATCATTTCTCTTTTTTCTTATGAGGACATTTGTTAGAAAAATGACCAATACCATCACAATTAAAACAAATTAAAGGGAGCTTACCTCTATACCTACCGTTGGTTCCCTTGTTCAGTCTTTTGACA
>CBVK0100527884.1:0-11752 GCA_900067695.1 Picea abies | reverse complement strand
CTTCGGGCCTGTTGAAGAAGAAGGTCCTGGTGAGAGCAGGGGGTCCGGTCATGAGGGCTGAGGCAGAAAGATCTCTTTGCGTCATGTTCCAATAGGATCTTGAGTGATAACCACATTTTCGGTAGAAATAATCGTAGCTTGTGGGACCATGGTAGAGTGGGCCATCTGGAGAGGAAGAATAGAGTGAAAACCAACCAACAATTGGTCTGAAACTATGGAAAAATTATTGGTTGTGACAGTAAAATGGTATAAAAGTACCATATAGGTAATAGATGTCTCAAGCATTTTCAATGCCATAGGTTGATTAGAAATCGTTCCTAGTGTACCAAAAATATCATGTCCCGAAGAAAGGATAGAACTAGGATTAAAAATTTCAGCAGTGTGAGCCAGGGTTCTAAATGATTCACTTTGAAAAATTGGTTTGTCTACTCCAGATCCTGTACGTACTTCAATATTCTCGACAACAAAAATTTCTCCCGATGAATTCATACAGAAAAAATGTGCATCATGTCTAATACTCAATAATGGGTTTGGGGGAAGTCTAAGTGAATCTAAAGAATCTGAAACAATTCTGAATCCCTGTAAAGAATGTGAACTTTCAACCTCTAAGGCTACTTCGTTATTGATTTCTCCCTTAGGAGAGCCTTCTGAAAAGTTAGGAAGCAAAGGGAGGTAACCTTCTGGATCTTCTAGGGGTAGCCCTTGCAACCTATGTGAACGACAAGTGTCAATGTTGGCCAAACCAAATAAAGAACAAAAAAAATATATGGCCAACTAGAGAAACAAAAATAATCAGTAATAAAATCTAGAAATCAAACCAAGCAAACAAACCTTCTTATTTCGAAGTCACTATTTGGAGATGAAATCCAATGTTGCAAAATAAAGACAAGAAGGGGCTGGGCTAAAACGTGTGGAAAATGTATGTTGACGACCTTCTTAATGGACTTACACCTATGTGTAAGCTCCCACACATAATCGTGGGTATACCCTCCAAGGAGCCCGAGTGATTTTGGCGAACGTCGATTCCAGGTACCATGAAGACTTGCCCCTCCATAGTCACCTAGTGTAAAGACCCTAAAGAGATAGGATACTAAGGTCACCAATTATGACAATGATGCATGGGGAAACAATCGACAGTTTGATCCACATGCAAAGGCAGGGTATCTAGCCCGAAATCAACTCGAGAAGATCACACACATAATCACGGGTATATTCTCAAGTGACCCCCAATAATATGTGCAATATCTACACTAAAACCGACAAAGCAAAGTGAGTAACTTTGCCAGTCCTAATGTGACCTCATGATTGACCCTTGTGTTATAAGGGATTCCCAGGACAAAATGTAGCAAGTGGATTTGAACTCTCCCTATCACAAGATACTATTGTGTGTTTTGATTCTTTGGAGAGTGTGCCTTACAACCTATTCCAAAGCGATATCCTAGCTAATGTTGGTGAAGAGAATTTCTATAAAATAAAAGTTGCTAATAATTTTTTAAAACTACATTGTATTTAAAGGTTATTGTTTACTCAAAAGGGAGTTGGAAATGAAACTAATGACGTTATGACCTTGACCCAATAAAATGCAAGAAGATATGAATATGCAATATTTCAATTCAATGAACTCTAATTATAGTAGGGAGAAGGTATCTCTGAAGTACAAAAGTTACGAATCACAATTTCTCAATTCTTGAATGAACAAAATCCCAAACAATCAAAACTACAAAATTTTCCAACTTTCTCCTTTAACAAATATTTTAAATGCAATATTTTTCTTATAAAATATTACTAAAAAGAATAAAATGACTTTAGTTCTTCCTTTCCCAAATCAAATCAAAGATGCAATAGAGAAAAGAAAGTGTAATCCAAGAAAATTAACACATTCTCAACACAACCCCAAATCAAACTCATAACGTAGAAAAAAATGAAAATGATAGGAAAGCCTTTTGTCGAATGCAAACAAAAATGTCTCTCAATCAATAAACAATCTGGAAAGTAAAATCAAACCAAAACTTTTAACAAATCAAAGAACCTTTGTCAAACAAGCACTCAGATCAAGATCCAAAGATTATACCCTTGCAACAAGAATCAAAAGAAAATCATGCAAAATTTATAAAGAAAGACTTTCAATCCCTGAAAACCAATCAAACAAAATATTCAAACTCATAAATCAATCAATCACTAGTATCATAAGTTCATCCCAGGAAATTGAGGAAAAATTGGGTGGAGAAAAGAAAAATTGGCTCTTCCAACAATTCCTACAGGAATTGTCACAGAATGACAGTGGAGCACAGTGCGACGAGCTAGGGTCATCATAGGCTACCAATAGAGCACAATGCAATGTCATCGCATTGGTTTGCACAAGTAGGGTGTGACATTAGAGGGTCGTCGCAGGTTTTCTATATAGTACAGCGCGACAATCTCTGTAACTAAGGAAAAAATGAAAGAAATACAAAAGATCTAACTGAGCCTTCAGACCCAGGGAGTCTAGATGGATCAACCACAGACTCAAATAATGAATTTAACCAAAAGAAGGCAAGCTAAAAGCAAATAAGAGGAAAAACACCAAAAGAAATTCATATCCCCAGTATGGTCGCCAATTTTTTTATCAGATTAATTGGTAAATGTGAACATAAACAGATATCTCTAGATCCCATTGCAAACTAGAACAAAACAAAACACAATGCACACTGTGCCTTGAACTTCATCATCCTATGAACTAGTTTAATGAGTTACAAGTGGCGTACATTTTTAAATAATGCTTGTCCTCTCTAGTGTCGCCTTTGTAGATCCTTTCTTTTGTTTTCAAAATGGTAAGCCTATCTAAGAATCACAAACCAAAAATGAAGGAAAACAAAGATATATACATTCTAATTAAGTCTATGTATATGATCAAAGAATTATACAATAGAAGATAATATGCTTATATAGGGAAGAAATGCATCACTGTATTAAGTGAAATAGAAAGTGGAGAATACAACCCATGCCTTGACGTTGCAAGGTCACCTTTCGATGGCACTTTGCTTCAACACACACACCTTTTCTCCAAATGTCTTGAATGAAGAAGATCCACATTCTGACTTGAAGAACTAAAGCAAAACTCTCAAGCATAATTTGAAGTAGAACTCTCCATACAATTCTTATCCTATTCGACCTTATCCTTTTCCATGAGGTATCCCTCTTTATATAGTGTGAAAGAGAGATGGATGAGGATATTAGGATAATCCTACCAAATCAAATAAGTGAGTAAGATCCAAAATGATCGGAGGCCACCTCATCTTCTAGAAGACCCCCTTCTAGAATATTCGTGAAATTTGATTTTTCCCAAGATTTAAGCATCGTTGCACCCTACACAATTAGAAGCATGCAATGACATTGTAGTCTAGGTATAGTACAAGATGCACTGATCAGACATCATCACACCCCATGTATTTAGTAAATTTGATTTTTCCCAAGATTTAAGCATCGTTGCACCCTACACAATTAGAAGCATGCAACGACATTGTAGTCTAGGTATAGTACAAGATGCATTGATCAGACATCATCACACCCCATGTGTTTAGTAGGGTGCGACGACTTTGCTTCATATGGTTTTTGGCAAAGTAAAGTAAATAACTTTTCTCATGGAGAAAGTCTCTTTTAATATATTTTAGGGATCATGCACACATGTTGTGAGGTGATCACTGAGGTGACCAAAATAATGTGTAACATAATTCCCCCCAAAGTATGAAGTTGGAATGACATTTAGGATTTGACCATTAGGCATCGTCGCATCCCATGTATTTAGCAGGGTGAGATGACCTTCCTTCATATGGTTTTTGGCAGAGGAAAGTAAATCACTTTTCTCATGGAGAAAGTCTCTTTAAATATTTTTTAGGGATCATGCACACATGTTGTGATGTGATCATTGAGGTTATCAAAATAATGTGTAACATTTGGTACACAACAGTTGATATCAGAGCACTTTCCTTGGCCAAAAAAGGAAATAATTTTGTCTCTTTTTGCAGATGTTTTCTAGAAAAAAAAGAGGGCAACGCACTTCATGTTACGATATGAACAGTTTTGAGAATAATTTGGATAAAACAAATTGGGTATTTGAATTACTATCAGAAAATTACCCAATTTCAAAAAAAAATCAGCCGAAACGAAGTCCGGGAAGTAAAGTTATGAGCATTTCAAATCCAACAGTTTTTCATGGTTTTTCTGGAAAAAGCCACGATTTTCTGCAGTAAGTTATTTTTAACTTTAGTTTTTGTTGAATATTTATTTCAAGCATGGTATTTTTTACTAGAAGAGATGATGGCGCTAGTATTGAAGAATTTATACAATCTCACAAGTCACTATGGAAAGGGTAGTGGAAATATTTTGTAGACTGGGGTAGGTGATGCTCTCATATGGTGGAAATCATTTCACCATTTTTAGTGGATGTCACTTTCTGAGGAAGCACTTGAAAAAATAATTTTATACAAGTGGTCTTATACAAAGAGTAAAGATAAAGAAATCACCAAGAGTTTATTTTCATGTGGATAATCTATATTACAATTTCATAGTTTTATTCATAAAGAAAATGTCAGTGTTTCTATTAACCCTAGTTGCAAACAAAATTTTATCAATATTCAGTTGGTTAATAGATTGCAAGCTCTTACAAAGAATCTTCAAATCACACAGGTTGCAGGTGAAAATGTTAAACATTTTAAATATTTTAAGTTCAATATGGATAAATATGTGTTGCTTTCAGATTTTGAGGCTTTAGATATGGGTGATGAAGACATTGTTTTGGGATATCCTTGGATAGAATCAATGGGTGCCATTAATATTAATGTGCAAAATAAGTTTCTAAAGCTTTGGTACAAGAAAAAGAAAATTAAATTGCAAGATGTGTCTCGCAGTAAGAAATATGGGCCCATGGAAGCTAGCAAAGAAGTTATTGTTGGGTCTGAAGTTGAATCAGAGGCAAAGTCTACAGAAGGAGATGAAGAAACACTACAAAAAGGACATAATCGGGAAGCTAAGGAGATCATTGAATCAAAGGAACAAAGTGTTTTAGATTTGAATAAAAAGGAACAAATACCTACAATTGTTGTATATCACCATCCACATCATATAGAGACACAACAATCATCATGGAAAGGGTGTGTAAATCAACACATTTATGCACCAATAAGGCACCAGATAGGAAATTGATCAAGAGGTGCATGGAGGACTACTAACACTACTAGAAGAGCTCAGGCTACAGAAGCAATCCCATGGAAACCCCGACATGATGCAGAGAAATATTAGGGTGGAAAGGCATCAGATAGACATCATGCTCGAATTCCATTGGGATGAATGGATGGTTGTACTTGGTACCAGTTGGATACATTTCTTAGCCAATCATATTCTATGGTTTATTCTCATGTTTCAAGGATGAAACATGGAAGGGGAATGTAATGTAGTATACCTAGGGAGGTACCCAATGAGAATGTAGTTATGTGTTATTAGTGGAAGTCATTTGATATATGAAAATGTGGTCATTAAATGTAAGATGGACTAGGTCCACTATATTAATAAAGGCCCAGTATGGTAGTTAGATGTAATAAATGTGAGAAAACTCTCTAGAAGGTTTCTAGGGGATAGAGAGAGCTATACAAATAAGTGTAAGCAATGTAATGAAACATAGTGAAGAATATTGTGATTGTACAAGCAAGGATTGCTTGAGGAGTTTTATCCTTCCATAAGGATTAATATATGGTCTTACCCTACCTCAAGGGTTTTGTCTACATTCTTGTGTTGAGTGTTCTAATGAATGGTTTGGTGTTTATTATTTATTTATTGTTGAGTTATATTTTCATATCTATTTAGGAACTTAACATCCATTAAAACATATAAGTCCCAACATACCATGATCCTTATGGAAATGGGGTTGTCGATAGTGGTAATGTTCTTCCTACTAACATACTAGTTGATTGGTTGTGAAATGTAAACACATGCTTTATTTCCTTCACCCTCCTATGTGGGGTGTGTTGTGTGTGTGAATAAACAATGAATAATAAAATAGTAATAAATACTTATATGCATTGTGTTTATGTCTCAGAATAGGTTATATGACTTTAAAATATCCTCTCCTATTGTGATCTATCCCATGATGGTTTCTAGTCTAAGATATCATATAAGTCCCAACATATGCTAATAGAGGTGTCCTCAAAGGTAGTGGCCCTCCTACTAATATGATGGTTGATTGGTTGTAGGATGAATATTTATGCCTAATTTCCCTCTCCATGGTGTGTATTGTGTGGGTGCATGTGTTTAACAATAAACAATGAATAATAAACAAGATAATAAACATTTAATACGATGTATTTGACATATTGACATAGTTTTTGTCCCATATTAGTTGTAAGGTATAATCCATCACAACATATAAGTCCAACGGAGGTGCACAAATAAAGGTTTGACCTCATGATGTTCAATGATGACACAAAAAGGGATTTCTTGACGACACAAACACACAAATTTTGGAGGCACATGAAACACAAGAAACCATACTAATATAATGCACAATCAACCATAGGAATATTTCAAAGGCACAATAAACTATAGGAATATTTCAAAGTGACACAATCTAATTCAAAAATTGTTTAGGAATATTTAGTAATTCTAATTTTGTAATTTATTTCAAGATGAGCACAATATCCCTATGTGTCCTTTCCACATGTTGGGTGTTGTTGGATTATTTAGCAATTCTCATCCTTATGCATACATTGTTTTCATTCTAGTTTCAAATTGGAATGGATGGATTGGGTTATATTATTGATTTCTTTTCACCAAGAAAATATTTTAGGAGTGAAAAAGTCAACACAATTTGAAAAATTTGTTTTCATTTTCTAAAGAATATTTCCATACTGGTTAGGAGTGGAAAAATCAACACAATTTGAATATTTCCATACTGGGTAGAACACATTTTTTTTATTGGTATGCGTGTGACATATATTTGAAGGATACATTCATTTTGTGGTGTGTTGAGAAGATAATGCACAAAGAAAATTTTGGAAATAGGTTAGCTAGTAGATTAAAAAATTTTGTTCAACTATGTGTTGTTTGTTAATGAAAGATGTCATTCTCTTTGAGAACATGATTTTTTGAAATTTGATGGTATCTACAAGAACTATGGAGAAAGATTATTGTGATAACAATTTTTCGGTTACAAAGAATACCAAAAATAGTGCTAGGTGTAGTGAGAGGTGTGTGCTAGTGCTATATCACAGTAGGAAGAGGTTAAAAAAATTCATATTTCAAGTTTCATTGGAGATGTGGCTGTGGACATTGTGAAGAAGATATGGGAAGAATGTGTGTTCTTGGATGTAGCCATTGTGTTGAGAAACCATAAGAAAAGAGAAGAGAGGACAAGGAAAAAAGTTATGAGGGCATCTGTTGGGCTTTAAAGATGTCCGAAAAACAACCTCTATGCATCAACCAAAGGTAGGCGCTGGCACAAGCATTTTACTTGTCGCCTATGTAGGTTCTTACCTTCTATTTTTAATACCCAGCCTCCAGAGATGCAGCACCTGTAAAGGAACAACAATCGTAAAGGGAACGACAATTGTTCTATTCAAAAGAACAACATGACTTGCAAAAGGAACAACAATCGTTACATTGGGTCGAACTAATGTTGAATTAATTGCATTTTAGTATTTACCTAACTATCTAATTTGTCAACTTGGGGGTCATAAACTGATGAAGCACACACAAAGTATATGCAAGATTGAAGCGAGACTAATCTAATCTAATGTTTAAGCTACAACTGAAATTGAATCATTAATCTAACACACGATTGAAATAGAATCATTAATCTAACACATGACTGAAATTGAATTAATCTAGTTGCATAAATGAAATTAATCTGGGAATGATAAATTGCATGAAGGAATTAATCTAGAAATGGAGAACTACATGAAGGAAAATAAAGTACAGCATGTGAAGAGTTAAATAACACAACAACATATGTGAGCTCACTCTAATGAAGCAATCTTATATTAAAATAACCAAATCAATCTTCATAACATAATAATGAAAGCATGAAAACCAAAACCATGAATCAAAGCTAAGAATCCCTTTCTCTTTCAAATCCTAATGACTACCATCAATGATTACTCTAATTCTCTACTTACAACTGATTGAATTCTAATTGATCCTAATTGAATAATCTAATTCCTCTTCTACTTGAATCCTCATGAAGAGAGAGCACTCTCTTTTATACATGAGAACCTTGAAGATAAGATAATCATCTCATTATTATAGATCCACTTTTCTCTCAACCTATTTCCCATTATTACAAAATATAATCCCTTTAAATCCTCACACATATCTCTCATATATCTTCGATAAGATATTCCAACCAAATATCCATGATCTTCTCCTTGGAATGGACTTGAATTATCTCCTCAAATATTGAAATGGTGCAGGAAGTATTCGAGAAGTCCAAAGTGGAGAACAATAAGGTGAAACCCAAGTATATTTATGGAAATGATATAGTGAAAGGTTAATGGGGTGATGAAATGTGAAGAATGACGAAGGGAAAGGTGGATGAGAATATGACATTTCTGAGCCCCAGCATATCCCCCAACTTAACTTGTTGCATGTCCTCATGCAACCATGCATGGATCTTCTCAAGAAATTTTGGCATCTGAATGTTGGCTTTGAGTGATGATAATAAATGTTTCTAGGATGGGTTTTACATAAGTAACATCTGACATTTTCTTATGGTTGGTTCTTGTGTGACAATGATGAATATAAAGAATGTCGGTTCTTGTGTTAACAACATTCATTTTGTTACTTGTTCTCTTGTTGTTATGATAATAATTTTCCCATATTTTTACTGGAAAAGGTATGCTATCAATGTGCATAAGGAAAACATCACTGAGTATAAGAAAGCCCTTTTTTTTTGTATATTTGTGAATCATGCCAATATGTATACCAATGCTTATAAAGCAAAGTGCAACATAGTATAGTTGGAAAAGAAATGTTCATAAATAGTAAATGAGACGAAAAAATGGAATAATGATGGTGGAAAAGTGGAGTGATGATAGTAAATAATGTCTCCTACCCCCCAACTTAACTTGTTGCATGTCCTCATGCAACATGGCATAAGTTGTAGAAGTGAAAAAAGAAAGGGAACTTAATGAGGGAATTTTCCAAAGTATTCATTGTTAGCAGTTGAGGAATTACATGATTAAAGTTTAGAAAATAACATACCTCCACTTACCCAAAATGTTGATGAACTAAGAAATAGGAATATGGTTGATGCGTCTGCTAGAGCATGGAAGATGGTGTTGTTGCAGAAACATGTGAAAAGTGACTGTTGTTGTAGCTACGATTGTTGTCTGCTGGAGTAGAGAATGTGAAGTGGAGGGATCGGAACTGCTGCTAAATGAAGCATGGAAAAGAGAAAGTGTGAAAGTGGAACTGTAGTACTCTCAAATAGTTGTAGTCATGCTGGTGTAACTGTTGATAGAGTCATGAAAAGTGTATAGTCTTCACCCGCTGCTAAACCTGATGGTACAATTCTAATCATGTGAATGGATGTGTCGGTGTTGAGCATGAAAAGAAGTCATTGGATTACTGACCAATGATGAATGTCGTTAACCAATGCGAGGAAACTCACCATTGATGTCAATGAGTGCCAAGGTACCCAAGTACATCTTGCGAAGTGCAAATGAAAGAGTTGATGTCGAGCAACTTGCAAGATCTAATGATCAAGGGACATTGATGTATTCCCATGACTGTCAGTGAGAGAACTTGCCATTAAGGAATGCAAGCCTCCAGGTACTCAAAATGGACTCTAGTCTATATCCCAGATAAGGTGTTTAAGTCGATGGGGCAAGACTTGTTGAAAGGTTGGCCTTAAGGAATCCCACATCAGTCAACGTGAGTTTGGATAAAAAGAGTGGTAGGACTATAAATGAAAAGATCTCAGTCATAACAGTGTGTATGACAAGGCAATGTAGTCATGGAAAGGGAGCTGGATAGTTTTATTGACAAGGAAAACTGAACTGAAAAAGATAAAGAGATGTATGTGACTCAGGAAGATAAGCGTGTGCGAATTCTTGAAGGATAATTCAATGGAAGATGGGCTTCAACATATGGATGACCAGTTTCCTTTGAAGGAGAACTGGAGGAAGACATTCATGACGCAAATGGTTTTATGAACGAGATTATGTGTAACTGCAAACATCATGATGTTTATGAGACAACTATGGCAAGAAGTCAAGAAATCATGTCCTTTTTCAAAAGTTTTTGTGATTGTTTGAAGATCACTTCAGTAGCAAGATGCGATCGACCGCACTCCTGAAAAAAACTTAGTACAAATCCTACATGACAACATGTGAGATGTTTGAAGAAAAATGGAACATGCAGAAAGAAGGACAAATGCTATAAAGTAAAAATAAAAGTCATTTGTATACATGTTGCCATGGTTGTTGCATGCACGCTTGGTTCAACGTTGATTGCTGGCTAAAGTGACTCCAAGAACCAAGTTAGCATAGATGTAAAAACATTACTCCGATATAGTTTTCAAGAATTGATTAAAATCCATTTACTAAAGCTTTTTCTTTTTATATTGTTTTTATGTTATTTATTTTTATAATAAAAAAAATTATTTGTTTTATATAAAGATATATATTTGTTTTTTTTTTTTACTAAAACAAAACAACGAAAATAAAGTTCTTTTGATTTTTTATTTATTTAAATATAAAACAAACAAAAATAATATAAATATATTATTTTAAACAAACAAATAAAGAAAAAGTAAAAATAATGCAATCCAAATGCTCTTTATGATAAGCAACAACTTTTGTTCCTTCCCCCTGATATACTACCCGTCCCATCCAAGCCGTATCAAAGAGGAAGAATGGAAACCATGACAACTAACTAAGTGCCATTGTAATTTCCTGGACAGAAGTCGAAAACATATGCTCGCCCTCCGTACTCGTTTTGACATTCTGTAAATCGATCACTGTGATGAAATATTGCTTTGTTTTCTGATGAACAGTTTATGCGTGTTGTAACATTCCATGAAAACATATGTTTTAGGAGTACTAGAACTCGACAGAAATATGAAGAGCTTTGTGGGGATCATTTTGAGGGTGCAGGAAACAATAACTACATTCTCACATTAGTCAAAGCCAACTTTCCTCCATGATAATCTTAATGAAGAGCAAAGAAAATGGCATTGGACATAAAATTCATGAAATTCAACACATAAAATTTTCAAAAATAATTATGTGATAGTGATACTTATGGGGTTTTGGATCCGTTTTGAAGAATACGTCAAACTCATGTACCTGGATGCAAATGTGTCCCAATCAACCAGGGGATTGAAAAATGATCCTTAATATGTTTTTCTGAGCTAGAATAATCTCTGCAAAATCGCGGATATCATTTTTTCCGAATGAGAAACATGCATACAACAAAGACGAGCAATCTGCCTCCAATAGTCCCACATATAATGGCCACGTTTCTTTGAAGATTTTTGTTGTTGCATTGCGAGGACGAAAAATAGCACTGAGAAAGGGTATATGTCATATCAAATTCTGTAATTTCCTAACAAGGCGCTGCCCCTACTTTCATAGAAACTTATGAGTGCTATTGACATACATGATCTGCACTGTTCTGCCAACAAATATTTCCAGCATTCAACCAAAGCAAAAAACCTGTACTTATTAGAAGAAGATATAATAGATCCTACAATGAAACCTTTGCTTTCGACATCAGTAGCTAT
>CBVK0100527883.1:0-11752 GCA_900067695.1 Picea abies | reverse complement strand
TTCACTCTTACGGCTTTCTCAAGACCCCCCAGTGAATCCTCCTAACCCCATGCCATTCCTTGACCCTTTGGGCAACCTGGGTCGCGGCCCTTCTCTTCAAGGTGAGCCTAAGAGGGCAGGACTCCATTTTCCGGACTCCTTTGATAGGGCGCAATTCAGAGATAGCCTGTCTATACTGCACGGCCTGGTTTTTGAACTCAGGCAGGAGGTGGCAGATTTGCATTTTCGCCTACAGGCTACGGACGTAAAGGTGGCGAGCTTTCTTCAAATTCTCTCATCCATGCATGAGGCTCTATTCTCGGATCCTGTCGAAACCAGTCCATTGGAGGACCTCGCGGCCACTAAAGGTGAAGATCAGAACAAAGTGCAGCGTCCAGTAGACATAGACCAGAAGAAGGAAGAGCGAGCGGACGACATCGAGGGAGCTGGGCGCAACGAGGAAGCTGGAAAGCAATGGGTCGACGAGGCGACGTACATTGAGGAAGAGCCTTGGCCGGGAGACCTTCAGGCCACGTGATCCGGCTACCTGCCAGGTGTCTAAGCTTTTAGTGTTTATCAAGTTCAGTCAGGATTTAGGTCTTAGATGATAAACAGTCTGAATTCTCTTTTTACTAGTTTAACTTATGACTTGTTTGAATAGTGGATTGGATGGGTTGGCTGGACTGGTTTCCCCATGGCTGGGGCAGTCCAGTAACTGCAGCTTGATCATCTTTGTATTTTGCTACTCTGCTTCAGCTTACAAAGGCTCTTAATATACAATACACTTCTTATTTACAAAAAAAAAAAAGATATTCCATATCTTTAACCTTTTTTGGTATGAGAACTTCCGAGTTTTTCTCTGGGTAACTAGAATATTTTTTACTTTGGAGTTCAAAAAGTTATGTCCCAAAAAGTTATATATATATATATATATATATTTTACTTTGAGAATTGGAGAGTTATTTTGTCAATATTTAACGATTTTGTATGAGATTAAAAAAGAAAGTCATAATTTTTTAATAAAATATCTAATTTTAATAAATATTATTTATTTTTTAATTATTAAAAAATAATTAAATGTAAAGTAAATATTTTTTAAATAGACAAAAACCACATGGAACCACTGCACACTAAGAGAATATAAATTTGAATGTTTTAAGTATTATCTACTATGTCTAAAAGTGTAATATCTATCAAAACCATCACATGGATATACAATATAATAAATGTAGTAAAACCTCATAAATTTAAGGCATGAAAATAAATTCTCATATATTTTCATAAAAAAATTCTAAGTAACTACTTGAATTCAACTTGTTTCTTTAGTGATTCTTAATTTTTTAAATAATCACAAATAAGACGTTTAAAGAAATATAAATACAAAACAAATATAAGAGATAATGATATTAAACTTATGAAATATAGTTTTTGTTTTGTTGTTTTCTAAAAGAGAGAGAGCAATGTTCACTGGCTTCTTCAAGGGGGTTACTTCCTTTGAACAAAGCTTTAATTACAATAACAATACTTGACAAAGTATTATACAATTTTCTAGTTTTATAAGTACCAAAATATTAACTACTTGTAGTCCCATCATTGATTAGTATCAACCACTTAATAGGCCTTAATTAATAAAGACAACCCGTTTCCACTAAGTAATTTCTCACTAACTATCTAATGAGACTTTTTCCAAAAAGGTGGCCTCATGCATTAATTAACTAACTCTTAAGCACCCCAAAGTAGGGAGGTTAGGATAAGACCCTAAGATGCCCTCCCCCATTGAAAACCACATTGTCTACAAGGCTAAACTTGTGGAAACTACTATAAAAGTGTTATTCGTACCCCAAGTGACACCTTTTGGATATATATCTTTCAACTGGATCGAGACTTTTTGGATGGGGGCACTCAATGCAATGGAGACCATTGCTTCCTAAGGGGGGAGGATTTTTCCAGATGGATGTCGGTGGCCGCCCACCTATTCCAATTGGCTCATTTGGTAGTTTTCCAGTTGGACATTTTTTCCTAGTTTTTGGGTCCCTGACTTTCGGGGCCATTTTGAGGCCCTAAACAACGTTTTTAGGGCTCGCCACAATCAGATTGTAGACAAAGTCTAAGTCTGAAGGCAACATGTGTATCGCTTAGATAGACCTATCCAACGAGATATCGTGCGCCTAAAATGGAGATCGCATGCAAAATTTATGACCCCGGGAAGTTGATGTACTAACTTACCCAAATGGAGCCCACATGACTTTTGGCGCTTCATCTCCTAGGGTTAGGTTTTTAGATGTATAAGGTTTTTGACATTCCTGTTTATTGTAAAAGGGCTTTCAAAGCCTCATTGTAATCATCTTCTTGTGAATGAGCACAGTCGTCACATCTCTTCTCAGAGATAAGCTGCCACCATTCTAGCAAGCTTGTTTTTCGCTGCATTTTACAGTTTCGGCTTATTTCCTTATTGAATAGAAACCAATTTTACTGTATATATGTTATTATGTGTTAAGCATCTCTTAATAATAATCTGTATTCATTTCGTTTTGCTCATAAAATCTGGATCACAAAATTTGCTAGTGAATGTGGGATCACAATTTCACAAAATGGAAGTGGGCATGCCATGTAACTTAAAAATATGATCCATGAAAACTTGGGACAATGTGGAGGGTGTAAATGGGTGTGGTAGTGTAACATCCCCGACCATCCAAAGACCGGGTAATGCTACCACGCGAAATAAACACTTATATATATAACATGCATTTTAATGAATTAAAACACTTAACATAGAGTAATCACAGAATTGTTGCTACCATACACAATCAATGAAACTAGCATTAATTCATTTGTGCAATGGAATACATGATAACATTCAAGCATCACAAAACATGCATAAAATACATAATTAAGCACATAAATGATACTTATCTTTGGCTGGAGTAAATACACCAACTGCATGTAGACCTTCCACGAACCTCTCAGCCTTAGACCGTGTTTCTCATCACTCTCAGCAGTAGGTCACCCTCGAGCTGGGACTAAACTCCATCAGGTAAGGGAATTCTAGGCTTGGCAAGGACAACAAGGAAGTTTCACAAAGTAACAGGAAGGATCTTTTATCCCGAGAGTCACTTATGCCCACAACACACAAACCCTCATTCCCCACACACCTGCTCCACCCTAGGAGGATACACCTTCACTAATACAAGTCCATCGGCTAGTACACCTCCCTTACCTTGGGCTTCAGCAACAGGCTGGACCAGAAGTCTTAGAGTATTGTGGCTGCTATGAGACTCCATTCCAGAAGAACTCACTTCCTAGCAGACTCTCTTGCCTGGGAGTGCTGCTCACAAGCCTGACAACCTGCCTCTTCAACCAGTCTTCGACTCAGCTATAGCCAGGTACGGATGACAACAACAACAACAACAATAGAAACCGAGAAAAATGGGTATGGACACCCAACAAGACAACAGTCAAACACTATGACATATCAAGCTCAGTAAAAAACAACCGACGACAGCAAGCCACACTCCGTCAAGGAACTGTGTGGCTTCACAACCAACAGTTATGACACAACACTGATCAGTCAACAGAAAACAACAACCCAAAAGTAGTTAGGGTACAAACTCGAATCTGCATGTGCAGATAGACTGGGTTCACCAAATCATAGAGGTTGACTTCCCTTTATGGTTTTCAGAGATGCATGAGGTTATGCAAATGCAAACCCAGAGGCAAAACGGTTCACGTGCAACATGGGAGAATGGTAGGATGACTCAGGTGGAGGATGGAAAAATGACTCGTGAACCCCCCAACACAGTTGACGCTTCATCTTTTAACTGCATGAGCCCAGGTGGACACTTGTCTTCCTGGAGATGCATGTGCTCCATTTAGATTACGTCCCACTTTACAGGTGTTAGAACTAGGAATCACCCTCAGACTGTAATGAGAATAAGCCCAATACCCAGTTTATACAGTAAATGTAAATGAGTTTTAGGTGTTCAAATGGAGAAGACTCAATGATAATAACATTCTAACTCAGAAATCTGGACTAGCATGCATAAGCAATTGAGGTCTAGAATCAACTTCAGTCAGTAAGTTGGACTAAGGGTGAATAGAGGGAAGACTTTGGTGAGGAGAGTGTAGAGGTATGTCATGGAAATCATGTCTTCCAGTAACTTGAGAAGGAAAAACTTAAACACAAGGTCCTCTTGGATTCAAATTTCAAGGAAGCTGAAAGAAATCATAACAATACTATAATCAAACATTTATCATAATACAGTTACAACAATCCATGTGAATCAATCAAACATGAACTCTCTCAGTATTAGAGGCAAATAAGATGGAGTAAGAAAACTGACTTAGGTTAACCAAGATGTCTAAAAAACAAATACATAACCAGAGAACCAGTTGTTCTCAATCAAAATATTACAATAGCAGGGAGCCTAGCTCAACCATTCGACCATTACAAAATATCAAAATTGCCTATATATAAGTAGAACTGTTGCAACCATCGGGAGTGTGATCGGATTGTTGCATTCAAAGTGTTTAGTCGGCATCTGCTCTATCAGACTGTGCAGACAGTCTTCTGTTGTCAAACGTGAGCTCTAAATCTACTAGTCTTTCTGGCTTTCCATTTATGTGTTGAGACGAGGTTTCAACCACCTCCTTCAGTTTCAATAACTGCTTTCATTGAGATTAGAACGAGGCCTGACATCCATGAATACTCCAGGCGGCACCAACGACTTTCTTCGAGTCAATCCCGATGCCTCGAGGCCATGCAAATATTCTTCTGTGGCCAATACAGGCGCAGCATGTGGCTCGACTTAATTTGATTTGAGGGTGGTTTGACTGTGCAAACCCAAACATTTTCGTTTCCATTTGGAAATCATGGGCAAAATTCCACATGATTTACAACAAGATGCTCTTGAGGTCAGATCTGAATCACTGTCTGATTCCAATGAGATATGCTGCAAATTTTTGTGATAGCATCTGGCTCCACAAGGGATGGCATGCTCCCTGTGAGCTACCAAGAAAAAATAGTTCCAGTGCCTTAGTTGTTGGGCTATTGAGTCATGCTCAGAAAACATCCTGCAGAAGGGTAGAGACTGAGAACTTAAACTATTCTATTTTAAAATAAAAAACAAACACACCTAATCCTGAGGGAGCTTATTTATGTACAAAACCTAAACTAACTGACTTTTACAAAGGGCTAGGTAAAGGAAAACTTCCACCATAGCCATTCAAACTATTTGATAACTGAATCCTTCACGTCACCGCAAATGATCCATAAGAAATGAGGAAAGTGTGATAGCTGTCTAATTTCATTCTTATGATCACCCATATTACCTTCAAATGTTGATAAAAAGATCAAGCCTGCATGCTCCAAAGCATTTGAAAAGTGCAACTTTATGTATTCATCGACAGGGTCACGAAACTGAAGGCAACACATGATTAACTTATGAAAGGTTACCTTCACTGTTTCAAAACTGTTGACAACTTGCTTGATGTCCTCTACAGGCACGCTTGATTGAATGATAGCCACAAGAATCTGCAGGTCAAATAGTTGCTTACTGTGAACTGTAGGTACAAGTGAAGGAAGGATAGACGTAGGTGGTTGTTGATCCACTGATGACTATGGATTTACTTCGGGTTGCGAATAAATGATCTCCTCGCGTGCCTCAACTAAGGGCTGCTCCTGATCAAAACTTCAGGTTATGCCTTCTGTGACAAGGCCAACCTCTGCATCATCCTTACTGTCTTCATAGTGATCAAATATAAGATAATCTTGTTTCTCATCATCACTAGAATATTTATCAAAAATGGGTTTCCCTTCACATCCATGATCAACCTTTAAAACAATAATTTCATCAAGAATATAACTGTTAAAAATATCCATTTCAGGAACAGTAGTAACTGTTGCTTCCAGCTATTTAGACACATGATTTTCATCAATACAGGGATGCTCATTAATACCTGCTTCGAAGACAAAATCATCCACAGTCTTTCTTTCATAGGGACAGCAAGTAAAATCCCCCTCATGTTCAGAGTTGATGTGATACTGACCTTGAATCCTACCACAAGCTTGAACATTCTCCTCCACTTCCTCAACATCCATGAACCAATGTGATAAAGATGTATATTTTCTTTCCCTAAGATAAAAAACAAGGTCAGAGTGCTGAGACACTATATAATACACCATGGCAGCGGTCTCAGAAGGTTTAATTTCCAAGGGTGGGCTGCAATACAAGCTATGAAACCTTCAATTAAAAGCAAACAAACTTCCCTTTTTCCCCTTCTCAAAGTAGTGAACTCATGTAGGTATTGATCAAATGACTTGTTCTAACCCCAATACCTTAAAAATGTGTTGCGTAATTCAACCTAAGAACCAATGGATTCAGTTCCCAAACCCTTAAACCATACACCAACATCTCCTAACAAGGATTTGGAAACCAACCTCAGGGTAACATCCTCATAAATTATCTCAAACTGATCAATAAAGTTCTCGAAAGCCTCCACATCCCTCACAGCTGTAACATGATCCTCTCCAGAAAAATAGGGAAAGTGCTTAAAGAAATCAGGAGGATAAGGATGAAGATGATATGGAATCTTTAAAGGTTTAAACAACTTGTCTTTGATTCTAGTTTGAAAACTAGTGGGTTGAATATGAGGCTTATCACACTGATGGCAAGGCTCAATAGTAACAGAAGAATGTGATGAGATTTGAGGAGGTTGTGGATCAGTTTCAACCTCCTTAGGGAAACTCTTCTTCTTCCAAGGATAGATATATAAAGGAAGGTTGGTGATCAACCGAATAAACAAAACACAATATGATCCTCTTTATATGTGAAGGGAAAAACAAAAATGAGCTGATAAAGAATAACAAAAGTTCATGAAGAAAGCTCATAAGTTGATACCTAGTCATTCCCTTCATCTTTGTGTCAATAGGATCCTCCCCAATAGAGTCTCTAATTGTAGAGTCTCCAGGTAGATGATTACAGTCAATTCTATGTATCCCTCTCTTTTCTACCATCAAGAGTTGGATCTATGTCGTTCTTCCCAGGGAGCTCCTCAATCTGCTCAAATTCATCCCTGGCAACAACGCCATTTATGTTAGCACTAGGAATCACCCTCATACTGTAATGAAAATAAGCCTAGTACCCATCAATTTATACAGTAAATGTAAATGACTTTTATGTGGTCAAATGGAGAAGAATCAATGATAATAACGTTCTAACTCAGAAATCTGGACTAGCATGCATAAGCAATTGAGGTCTAGAATCAACTTCAGTTAGTAAGTTGGAGTAAGGGTGAATAGAGGGAAGACTTTGGTGAGGAGAGTGTAGAGGTCTGTTGTGGACATCAGGTCTTCCAGCAGCCTAAGGAGGAAAAACTTAAACACAAGGTCCTCTTGGATTCAAATTTCAAGGAAGCTGAAAGAAATCATAACAGTATTATAATCAAACATTTATCATAATACGGTTACAAAAATCCATGTGAATCAATCAAACATGAACTCTCTCAGTATCAAAGGCAAATAAGATGGAGTAAGAAAGCTGACTTAGATTAACCAAGATGTCTCAAAAACAAATACATAACCAAAGAACCAGTTGTTCTCAATCAAAATATTACAATAGCAGGGAGCCTAGCTCAACCATTCGACCATTACAAAATATCAAAACTGCCTATATATAAGAAGAACTTCTATAACCATCAAGAGTGTGATCATTTTGTTGCATTCAAATTTTTCAGTCGACGTCTTCTCTGTCATACTATGAAGACAATCTTCTTTTGTCAGACGTGAGCTCTAAATCTACTAGTCTTTCTAGCTTTCCATTTATGTGTCGAGACGAGGTTTCATCCACCTCCCTCAGTTTCAATAACTGCCTTCATCGCGATCAGAATGGGGCCTGAAATCCATGAATACTCCAGGCGACACCAATGACTTTCTTTGAGTCAATCCTGACACCTTGAGGCCATGCAAATCTTCTTTTGTGGCCAATACGAGCGCAAGAGGTGGCTCAAATTAATTTGATTTTAGGGTGGTTTGACTGTGCAAACCCAAACATTTTCGTTTCCCTTTGGAAATCATGGGCAGAAGGCCACATGATTTACAACAAGATGCTCCTAAGGTTAGATCTTAATCACTATCTGATTCCAATGAGATATGCTGCAAATTCTTGTGATAACACCAGGAACTTAGGATAACATAATATATAATGTTCACCTTAGTCTCCAGGATATAATATTAAAATATTATTCCTCTATAGGTAAGCCCCCTAGCTTAGCCCCTAGGCCCAAAACACTTAACCCCCCTTCCTTACCCTACCTAGTGGAGCTTAGTCCCCCATCACTCTTTCTTCGTGGTCGGTCTACACGCAACAGTGTTTATATTTTATTAATAATCTGCATAATTACATATACAAACAAAATCAGGCTCTTGGCCTTAGCATCTGGCTCACCAACCTAATAAACACATAAGTCTTTCAGCTTCTAACCACTTGGCTCACCAGCCTATAAAAAAAAATTACAATTCAGAAGGGCCTCAGCCTTGGGGTATTACAATCCCCTCCCCTTATTTTTGCATTATCCTCAGTGCAACTTATTTACAAAACAACAACAAGATTTCCAAAATCTTAAAAAAATGTGGGTACTCTGCCTGCATAGAATCTTCATGCTCCCATGTTGCGTCCTTGGGACCGTACCAGGTCCACTGGAATTTTACAATCCTTATAGCTCGATTCCGGAGCCACTTGCTTTTTCGGTCCAGTATACGCAATGGATGCACTTGCAAGATGCCTTCTTTCTCCACCTGAATCACATTCCAATAGATTACATGATTAGCATCAGATATATATTTATTAAGCAATGAAATATGAAATACATTATGTACAGTCATGGATGTAGGCAATGCAAGCATATATGAAACTGGTCCAATCTTTTCTAGGATTTCAAATGGTCCAAAAAATCTAGCTACCAACTTGGAACGGTTTCCCAGCTTTAGGGAACTTCTATTAGCTTTCACTTTCAAGAAAACATGCTCTCCCACTTTAAACTCCCCATGGGTCCTGTTTTTATCAGCATAACTCTTCTACCTGTCTTGGGAAACTTTCAAATTCTGCTTAATCTTTAGCATTTTTTCTTCCATTTCCTTGAGCAACTCTGGCCCAACCACTGCTCTATCAGTTGGGTTATCCCAGTTTACTGGAGTGATGCACTTTCTACTATAAAGTGATTTAAACAGGGTCATCTTCAGTGATGCTTGATACCCATTGTTGTAGGCAAATTCTACCAAGTGTAGGTGGTCTTCCCATTTAGATGGTTTTTCCATCACATACATCCTTAGCATGTCTTATATCACTTGGTTCACCCTCTCTGTCTGCCCATCAGACTCAGGATGATAAGCAGTGCTGAAGTTTAGATTCGTTCCGAACCCTTTGAATAATCCTTTCCATAATTTTGAGGTGAATTTCGGGTCTCTTTCAAACACAATTGTCTTGGGAATACCGTGCAATCGTGTTATTTCCCTTAAAAAGATATCGGCAACATTAACTGCCTTATGAGTAGGATTTAATGGAATAAAATGGACAGCTTTTGTAAGCTTGTCCACCACCACCATGATTGAATCATGCTACTTGTCTGTTCTGGGAAATCCTGTGATGAAATCCATTGTCACTACCTCCCACTTCCACTCGGGGATGGGTAAAGGCTGTAGACACCCTGTTGGGTGCCTGTGCTCAACTTTAACCTTCTAACACTCCATACATTGGACGATGTATTTTGCAATCTCTTTCTTCATACCTGGCCAAAATTAATGGCTCTTGATTGCTGCCACAATTTTTTGATAGCCAGGGTGCCCAACATAAGGCACATTATGCATTTCTTTCAAAATCATAAGTTTCGATTCCTGAACATTAGATACATAAACTCTGTTTTTGTACAGGAGTGTTCCATCATCTCCTAACTTATAATATTCCACTTTTTGTAGCATCTTACCATGTTGTAGCTTTGCTACCAACTCCATGTACTGCAAATCTGCATTTGCAGCTTCCAAAATTCTGCCCTTAATGTCAGTTTGGTACATGCTAATGGTTGTAGCATGTCGTTCATGCACTCTCCTGTTGAGTGCTTCAGCCACTTTGTTCTCCTTTCCTTTGATATGCTCGATATCAAAGTCATACTCACAAAGGAATTCCAACCACCTACTCTGCCTAGCATTTAAGGTTGGCTGATCAAACAAATACTTCAGACCATTATGGTATGTCCTCAATTCAAACCTCCTTCCCATGAGGTAATGCCTCCATTTCTTTAGAGCATGAACAATAGCTGCCAACTCCAAATCATGATTTGCATAGTTCTTTTCATGCTCTTTCAACTTCCTAGACTCATAACATATCACAAATCCATTTTGGCTAAGGGCTCCTCCCAGTCCTTCTTTGCATGCATCTATGCACACTACGAAATCCTCATTTGGATCTGCAATCCTCAGAATTGGAGCATTGGTTAACAGTTTCTTCAATCGCTGGGAGCTCTTCTCACATTCTTTTGTCCATTGAAATTTCTTCTCCTTCCTCTGCAAGGAAGTGATAGGGTGAGCTATCCTTGAGAACCCTACAATGAACCTTCTGTAATAACCAGCTAGACCCATAAAGGATATGACTTCTGTCACATTCTTTGGCACTGACCATTCTTTGATGGCTTCTATCTTCTTAGGATCTACATCTATCCCATCCTTTAAAATGATATGTATGTAATGTCCCCCACCTCTTAGAGAGGCGATGAGGAGACTCAGTGGCCTGGGCACCCCCACTAGGTCATAGTCTCACACTGAGGGGGGGAAAAGTCAAGAAGTTAAAAGCTATATTTTTAAGTTGACTTAAGAAAGGAAAAGGATAAAGGAGTAAAGATAACTCAACATAAGAATAGAAGATTAACCCTGGGAGTTAACCTAACTCAACAGAGAATTAGAAGGAAAAGTATAAGTAAGAGGTTGGGGTGCACCTATTACTCATTCTGGTTTTGGATTATCATTTTCTATTGCTCTTGAGCATTCAGTTTGGGGGTTTGTTGTACAAACCCTTGTGAGAAACTCAGTGGTGAAATATCCACTCACCTTGTTCCGCAGCTTGGTCTCGGGGATGAAATACTCCTCCACACCATTCTAGTCTCATCCCATCTCCATCTAGTGCTTCAGAAGGGGTAGGACGAGCAGTTTGAGGGATTTTCTGGAGGGTTATCATCATTCTACATTTTTCTACAGATTGGGACGTCTTGGAGCCATAGGGGACATCCTGTAATTCAGTAAAACTCAGATCTAGGGAGATCTGCTTGAGATCTAAGTCCGAAAATTCTCCCATGGGATTCTCATAGCCCGATCTATATTCTTGGAGATTTTCAGAGCATTTGGAGGCCTCCTTCATCAGGGCCGAACCAGCTAGGGTTTTAGTCATCCAGTGGGGCACCCCATTCAGTGGGAAATTCAGATCTATGGGGTTTGAGAGTGGATTTGGGAATTTGGACATCTGGGTTGTCCTTACAGTTGCACTATCTATCATTTGGCATATTTCTCGGGATGATTGGACACTTTTGGTAGCAGGGAAAAATTATTGAGGGCTTCAACATTCTAGCAGGATGTGGCACTTTCTAGCTTGGAGGTTGAGCATTAGTACGGCTCAGATCTACTTGATTCAGTCTTCATTGTATATCTAGCCTTTAGAGGTTTATTTTGTATTGTCGGGAGCATTTTTCAGCAGCTCATACCTATTGCTTGTACAGCCATCTGAGGTTTATGCCA
>CBVK0100527882.1:0-11753 GCA_900067695.1 Picea abies | reverse complement strand
CGAGATCTACACTCTTTCCCTACACGACGCTCTTCCGATCTCACAATAGACTAAAAAAATAAATTTGAAAGGGATATTGTAGCAAATTATATAAATCTTTATTAATCTAATGATATTTATATTTAATGATAATGGCCTTAATCTAATGAGATTTATATGTAATGAGAATGACCCTTGCTTAACTCAAATAAGGAAATAAATTTGAAATTCATGATGTAGCAAATTACATGAAGCTTTTTTTAATCTAATGATATCTAGATCTAATGAGAATGACCTTAATTTAATGATATTTATAGGTAATGAGAATGACCCTTAATTAACTCCAAATATTTTTATATTTCTATCTTGCTTATTTACTTTAAGGCTTTTTCATGATTTTCAATCTAATAATTTTTTTTCATAATTTTTAATAATAATGTTGTAAAAGGACATCAAATTTCTTATATAATGAGAGGTGAATTATAATCCCTTACACATACAAATGAGATATCAAATTAACAATGATATAGATAAGTTGTTTTTGGTCACATAAGCATATTTCATACATAGGTTTCCTAATACCCAACATATTAGAGGGAAATAATGTTGAAAATTTTACAACAAACATATTTATGAAATAACCACCATGATTTGAGAATTCAAAAAACAACATAATTGGATAACTAAAAGTATTATTAGGAATATTTTGGTAGTAAAATTGATTTCAATCTTTAAACTCTATTTTTGGAGGAGTTACATAGTTGGAACATGGCTTTGGTGTTGACAATATTCTCTTGATTTTCAAAAATATATTTCGTTTGACATCTCTATTTTTTGGTGATCTTCTAATTAAAGGTGTCTTTGTGGTATTGTTATATTCTAATTAAAAGTGTCTTTGTGGTAGTGTTTTATGTCGTTTAGTTAAAATGTTTTCTTGTTGTGTCTTCATGAATTTTCAATATAGGAAGGTCTATTTCTCACAATTTGAAGTTGTTCAGGATTATTTATTTATAAATATAGACATTTATTTAATTTCATCCTCAATTTTTCATTTTAGAATCATGGACTTCTCACTTTCATCTTGATTAGTCCATGACATTCTTGAACAATGTTTTCTTGGATACAAATGTTGAAGATTGCATATTTTTTTACTATGATTGTCATATTCATATTTTTTGTGTACTCCCAGGATGTATTTCCTTTGACATATTCAGTATAGTTTTATGGATTGAATTTTTGGAATTTCAAGAATTATCAAAATGGATGTCAGATTAATAAAGAGATTGTAAGAATGCCATAGAGTAGGACTCTTAAAAGTATTATGCTTTAATGAATTACAACTATCACATTTTTTATGAGTTTGCAAGGAGTCTTACAGTCTTTGGAGGAAGTATCATGAATGTTAACATCCATGTTTTGTTGAAGTCAAGTGACACTCTTCCAAAAGACATTGGGAAGAGAAAATTTAAAATATAGTTAACTTGGTAACGTATTTCCCTTTCCCCCTTTTGTTTTTTCTTTTCTCTTTTTGAAATCAATTTTTTATTTGTTTGTTAGAAATTTCCTTCACTCGAGGGACACAAATTTCAACTTTTGGCTAAGAAAACACAACCCAGGGGCATCTAAGTTGTTCAAATCACATGGGGATCACACCCATCCCTGGTCGCACCAACCATTAACATTGACGAATTTTTGGGTGTCTCCTCACGACTAAACACACCATAAGGGTATTGAATTTGGGTTTCCTAGAAAAAAAACCACACCCTAACCAATTGAGCTAGCAGGAATTGACTTTAAAAGTGATGTAGTGCCCCTACCTTAACAAGTTCCACTGACCTCCTGGTCTCTAGATATTCTCAATCTCCGAGCTGGAGGAGCTCTTCGATTCCCTGCTGGAATATTCAAGAAATATCCATAGGTCCTTTTCACGAAACTTCGTCATGCGAACAAGAAACAAGCCCAAGCTTCTCTCATGTGACCACTGGTTGTGACCACGAGCCTATCCCAAAATGCGTTCCACGATTTTGCGTGTCGGGTCTTTTCATGTGAATCACCCCGATTCTCCCAACCTTTGAAACCTCGATGGGAGTTTAGCATGTACTATCTCCTCCCTTATCTTCCCTCAATGTGACCTTCGGTCATGACCCGGGGGCTCAACTCTCAAGCATGTCGGGATTTCTCGTATCGCGAACTCCCGATATGATTATATATACAGCCCACGATCTTCCTTTGATCAAAGGCTACGATCAAGTCGTGATTTCATGTTGCGCGACTTTGGAGGTTGGTGCACGTCTGTTCTCCAGATCCCCGATTTCTCGAAATATGAAATATGGGCCCCACTCACATCAGATCAACGATCCACAACTCATGTGATCTGATGGTCCTGCTTTCTCCTTCATGTTTTAGGATTTCACGTTTCGGGTAGCTTAAAGACTACACACCTCCCTTCTCCTGATTCCCGATTTTGTGACAGCCTCGAATCGACGGTCTAAACCCTTCCTTTGATCAACGGCTGTGATCAAGTTGGAATTTCATGTTTCACGACTTTGGGAGTCTCCTTACCTTCATTCTCTCGATATCCGAGGTCGCGATGGTGCTAGATCGAGGGTCCAGATCTTTCTAGATCTGACTGCTCAAATCCAGTAGAGATTTCACCTTTCACTCCTTTGACTCTTATGGAGTCCCTTCATCACTTAGCCGGACTTTGGATCTGTGCACTCTTTGCAGCAGATTCTTATGCAAGACTTGGTTCTTGTGGGTGACTCTGCACGCCTTGCAACATTCTCTTTGCACTCCTTGCAAAGGGAAAGTTTTGATCTATCTCTCCTGAGATTTGGGATCAAAACAAATTATGTCAACACACTCCATGCATTTGATATGAACACCTTGCACTCACTTAACAAAAGAGAAACAATTGAAGCTTACACTAACATTCACTGTTTCATCCATTCATAACGAAATTCATTCATTTATGAAAACTCAATAACAGAGAATTGCAAATAGTAAAAGTAGTATGCATTTGAATCAATTTTCCTATTTCATATTCATTCAAAAGTAAATGAATACAAGTAATATCAAAAAAATAACTTAAAACTCAGAAAAATTGCTACTAACTCGCAACAACCTCATTTGGGCATACAAAACTTCTATTTAACTTCGAGGGTCCTTAGGGTTCCCCTTGACTACTCATCTACCTCAAAAATGAAAACTTAACTGCTACCTAAGTTTAGCTACATTGAAGACTCAAAGTGAAACTCCTTGATCGCTCATGATCATTCTCTCCCAAGTGTTTGATTTTCTTCCATTTTTTCAATCATCTCTGAATTATTCACAGTAACTCCCAGCGTTTGAGATTCTGAAATGATTCTTGAGCATTGAGCTTTCCTGCCACATGTTCTCATTGATGATGCTCCTGCATCATACTCCCCCTGGACAATAATTCATGGAATCCTGTTCATGAGCTCTTGCACTGACCTTCCATGCCTCTAGATATCAACTTCATTTCCCCAACTGGCATTTTCTATTGGGTGTCCCTTCCACTTGACCAGATATTCAAAATAGGTCTTCCTCCTATTCTTTTTGCCAATTCCTTGATCAACGATGTTCTCCATCTGTGGTTTTTCTACTATAGGCATTTGTTTCTCCCACTGAATCTTATCTTGATCTTTTGATCCCTTTGCATCATCTTTCCAGTAGGGATACAGGTCTGAAATGTTGAATATGGGTGATATGCCCACATCATCTGGCAGCTCAATCTCATAGGAGTTTGCATCAAACTTCCTCAAGATCTTACATGGACCTATATTCTTCATTTTTAACCTGTTATACATTCCCCTAGGGAACCCTTCTTTCCCGAGATGTGCCAGAACCTAATCTCCCATGTCAAATTGAAGTTCTCTACGATGTTGATCATCTCTACACTTATACTCTTGGCTAGAGCTCTGTAATTGTCCTATGATCTAGATATGGAGATTCTACATTTCTGTAGCAAAATCTTTTTCTCTAGCGCTTCTGATCTCACTCTGTCCCAAGTCTCTTAACTTGGATACTCTCCTGGGTTTCATTCCATTCAATATCTGGAATGGGGTCTTTCCAGTGCTTCTGTTTGGCGATTCCTTGTATGAAAATTCTTCTTTTGGCATAATCTGATCCCATTGATTATGGTGCTCAGTGACTAGACTCCTCAATAAATTTCCCAAACTTTTCTTCAAACCCCAAAGTCCTTACTTGAAATTTCTGCAGAATCAAACACCTCATGATCAATGCATCAACAACTTTATTAGCATTCCCAATAATATGTTTGATGACAAAAGTAAAATTCTACATAAACTCAATCCACTTTGCATGCTTCTAATTCAATTTTCCCTGTCTGGTTATGAATTTTAAGGCTTGGTTATCGCTATACAAGACAAATTCTTATGGGATAAGGTAGTGTATGCACTTCTTCAAGGCTTGAATTATGGCATAAAACTCCTTGTCATATGTGGAGTATTTCCTCTTAGTCTCATTCAACTTTTCACTAAAATAGGCAACAGGCCTATTATTCTGGCTCAAGACTTCTCTAATTGCAACTCCACTTGCATCGCATCTCACTTGAAATGTCTTTTCAAAATTTGGCACGACCATAATTGGTCGTTTTGTTACCTTCTCCTTCAGTATATTAAATATCCTCTCGACCTCCTCTGTCCATTTAAAATACTTCTGCTTCTTCTTCACTGTATCCATCATTGGCACACAAATTCCACTGAAACCTCTGATGAACTTCCTATAAAAACTTGTTAATCCATGGAAGCTTCTTACTTCAAACATGCTTCTTTGTGACGACCATTCATTGATTGCTTTCACCTTTTTTGGATCCATCTTCAGTTCATTTGAAGAGATCACAAAACCCAAGTAAATGATTTTTGTCTTCATTAAAGTGGATTTTTTCATATTTATCAACAACTTCTCCTACTGCAGTCTCCTCATGATCCAGATTATTTTTGGCATGAAATGACAGTGGAGATATACTAAAGAAATGCACAGAGATATCACGTATATCCAATAATATAACAAAAATATATCAGATATGCAACCATAAACACAAAGATATAGTAATACACGATTTCTATTAATAAAAGAAATGTACAGACACTGTAAAGATACAGAGTGAAAGACTTGTTAGAATGGTGGCAGCTTATCTCTGAGAAGAGATGTGACGGCTACTCGCATTCGCAAGGAGATGATTACCATGAGGCTCTGAAGGCCTTTTTACAATAAGAAGGAATTCCAAAAACCCTAGACATCCAAAAACCTAACTCTAGGAGATAAAGCACCAAAAGTCATGTGGGCCCCATTTGGGTAAGTTAGTAAATCAACTTCTCGGGGTCATAACTTTTGCATACGATCTCCATTTTAAGCGTATGATAGCTTGTTGGAAAGGTATCATCAAGGAGATTCATTTTGGTGGCTCAATAATACCTTTGGCTATCTTTGAGAACCTCGATCTAGAAAAGCCTTCATTTAGGCCCTCAAAATGGCCCCGAAAGTTAAAACCTTCTAAAAATAGTAAATTGGCAAAATTGCCAGAAAACTATTTTGAGTCAGTCGAAAAAGGTGGGTGGCCACAGAGATCCACCTGGATCAATCCTCCCTCCTTAGGAAGCACTGGTATCCATTGCGTTGAGTTCCCGGGGGAGAGGGAAAAGCATTTGTTGGATCTACATCTTGGTGAGCTGCTTATATTGCTGGAGACATTGCATTGCTTAGTTTGTGGAAGTTTGTCATGAACCTGTTAAAGATGAGGCTATTTAACAAATCAAGCTACATGAGAGGAAGGTGTACAAAAGGAATATTTGTGCTTTGTTGCAACCTTGTTGACCTGCTTATGTTGGATAGAAGGTGCAGGGGGCGAGGCGGTAGTGGTTGCAGTGTCCTTTTGTTCCCCTTTTGAACAGATTGTGAAGAAGATAAATTTTGCAGTATGAGATACTACCTTGTGACACTTTTTAGGTGGAACAATAGTTGGAACTACCTATGGTATTCTATAGAGATTCCCCCCAAAAGTAACAATGACACTACGGGGTTGAGACTCATAAACAACATGGTGTCTTCACATATATGGTTGGCCCAAGAGAGCATCATAGAAATCTAATGGGGAACATCACATAATACCTCATCCTTGAAGGGTTGGATGTCGTATGACAATCGACACTGTTGGCTAACACGGAGAACTCGTCCTTGCCAAAGCGACTCGATGTTGTATGGATGTGAGTGTGGTGTTGTCGACAATCCCAACTGTTTGACAACCTCTGCTGAGATGAGGTTTATCTGGCTTCCACTATCAATAATAAATTGTAGCGGGGTCCTCTTCACCCACATCTATGAATGAAAAAGGTGCTCCCCTCTTCAGGATCTGTTGATACTTCTAGTTGAATTGTTGCGGTCGCGACAATAGCAGTGGGGTCTGTGTCAATGATATTTCCTTTACCAGTATTTTTAGAATCAGATTCTGATTCAAGGTTCGGCTCCTTTTCTTTCATCTTGACCACCAATGAATATTTGGAGTGACATTCATCAGTGTTGTGCAAGGGGATTTTGTGGAAATCACACAATTTTTTGGTCTCCTTCTTTGTCTTCCTGTGACCCTTCTTTTCATGTGTCTTGGACTAGTTTTCGGGAGACTGTTTGTTAGGGCCGTCTTTATCATACTTTGGTTGTTGCGGATTTACAGACCCAAATTCTCGTTTTTTTTGGTGCTTAAATTTCTGCTCAATTTTAACATCATATCGATAAGCAACATCGAGTGATGAGATGTCCAAAAAATCCATTTCAGTCTAGATGTACCTGTGTAGAGCCCCATCGTATTTCAGAACCAAATGTCGCTCAGAGTCTTTGATACCCATCTTGGTGCACAAGGTATGGAAGGTATTGGTGAACTCCAAAACTGCTTGGCCCCTCTCTTGTCGCAGTGTGGTCCATCTCATGTAGTGGTGCTCATAGTTGCTAACAGGGTACTATTGTTCCTTTACCGCATCCACAAAAAAAATCCCACATGGGATCGACACCATATATTCTAGATTCCTCTGTGGAACTTTGCTCCCAGTAAGTTTCCCACCAATGTTTGACATGAGAGAGAGATTTAAGGAGTGCGAAGGTGATCTTTTCTTTGTCGAAAAATTCTGAACAGAGAAATAACCTTCTAGCAGAGTTAACCATTTTTCTAGGGCTTCTGCATCTATTTGTCCTTCAAATACATGAATATCAAAATTAACTTGTACCTTGAATGGAGACGTGCCTCCAAAGTGGCCACTTCATGAATATGCACCTGATGCTATCGGTAGGCATTGAAGGATGTGGGCAAAATTCTCCATCATTTTGTCCCTCTGTCACATGAGAGCTTGCTCAAGCAACAGATTGATAGGATCATCTGATCCGTCGTTTTTCTTTTCTTCCTCCATTGAGGATGTCTTGGGTGTGCGAGAGTGATTTTATTCAAGAGAGACAAGCTCAAGACCCAACTTTCTATAATCATACCTCGTCGGGGACATGCACTAAAAAAATATCAAGAGCAACCTGCGCTGATACCACTGAGCCAGATTATTTTCGGAACGAAATGAGAGCGGAGATATACTAAAGAAATGCACAGAGATATCACATATATCCAATAATATAATAGAAATATATAATACATGCAACCATAAACACACAGATACAGTAATACATGATTTCTATTAATAAAATAAATGTACAGAGATTGTAAAAATACAGAGTGAAAGACTCGCTAGAATGGTGGTAGCTTATCTTTGAGAAGAGATGTGACGGCTACTCGCATTCGCCAGGAGATGATTATAATGAGGATATTAAGGAATTTTTACAATAATAAGGAATGTCAAAAACCCTATACAGCCAAAAACCTAACCCTAGAAGATGAAGCGCAAAAGTCATGTGGGCACCGTTTGGGTAAGTTAGTACATCAACTTCCCAGGGTCGTAACTTTTGTATATGATCTCTGTTTTAGGCATATTATAGCTCGTTTGAAAGGTATCGTCGAGGAGATTCGTTTTGAGGGATCAATCATGACTTGGAGTATCTTTAAGAACCAATATATAGAAAAACATTCATTTAGGCCCTCAAAATGGCCCCGTAAGTTAAAACCTGCTAAAAATAGTAAATTGCCAAAATTGCCATAAAACTATTTTGAGCCAGTCGGAAAAGGTGGTTCAACACTGAGATCCACCTAGATCAATGCTCCCTCCTTAGGAATAAATGTTCTCCATTTCGATGAGTTCCTGGGGGAGAGGGAAAAACATTTGCTGGATATGCAACTTGGTGAGCTGCTTGTATTGCTGGAGACGTCGCATTGCTTAGTTTGTGGAAGTCTGTCATGAACCTATTGAAGATGAGGATTTTCAACAAGTCGAGCTACATGAGAGGAAGGTGTGCAGAAGGAATCTTTGTGCTTTGCAGAAACCTTTTCGACCTGCTTTTGTTGGATAGAAAGTGCATTGGGTGAAGCTATAGTGGTTGCAGTGTCCTTCTGTTCCCCTTTTGAAGATATTGTGAAGAAGCTGAATTTTTCAGTATGAGATATTACCTTGCAACACTATTTAGGTGGAACAATAGTTGGAACTACCTTTGTTATTATGTAGAGATGACCCACCAGAGTAACAATGACACTAAGGGGTCGAGACTCATAAACAACATGGCTTCTCCACATATATGGTTGGCCTAAGAGAACATCAAAGACTTCTAATGGGGAAACATCACATAATCCCTCATCGTTGAAGGGTTGGATGTCGTATGACAATCAAAATTGTTGGCTAACACGCAGAACTTGTTCTTTCCGAAGCCACCCAATGTTGTATGGTTGGCGTGTGGTGTTGTCGACAATCCCACCTATTTGATGACCTCTGCTAAGATGAGGTTTTTCTAGCTTCTGCTATCAACAATAAAATGTAGTGGGGTGCCCTTCACCCACATTTGTGAATGAAAAAGTTGCTCCCCCTCTTCATGATTTGTTGATTCTTCTGGTTGAATTGTTGCGGTCACAACAATAGCAGTGGGGTCTGTGTCAATGATCTATCCTTTACCAGTATTTTTAGAATCAGATTCAGAATCAGGGATCAACTCCTTGTCTTTGATCTTGACAACCAATGACTATTTTGAGTGACATTCGTTGGTGTTGTGCCAGAGGATTTTGTCGAAATCACACCATTTTCGGTGTCCTTCTTTGTCTTCCCATGACCCTTATTTTCCTATGTCTTGGACTTGTTTTCGACAGACTATTTATTAGGGTCGTCTTTGTCATGCTTTGGTTGTTGCGGATTTGTAGACCCGAATTCCTGTTTTTTCTGGTGCTTAAATTTCTTCTCAATTTTAACAGAATATCAATAAGCAACACTGAGTGATGAGATGTCCAGAAAATCCATTTCAATCTGGATGTATCTGTGTAGAGCCGCATGGTATTTTAGAACCAAATTTCGTTCAAAGTCTTTGATACCCATCTTGGTGCGCAAGGTATGGAATGTATTGGTGAAATCGAGAACTACTTGGCCCCTCACTTGCCGCACTGTAGTCCATCTCATGTACTAGTCCTCATAGTTGCCAATAGGGTAATATTGTTCCTTTACCACATACACAAAAAAATACCAAGTGGGATCGGCCCCATATATTCTAGACTAATCTGTGGAACTTTTCTCCCAGTAACTTTCCAACCAATGTTTGGCAGGAGGGACAACTTTAAGGAGTGCGAAAGTGATCTTTTAATTGTCTGAAAAATTGTGAACAGAGAAATAACCTTCTAGCAGAGTTAACCATTTTTCTAGGGCTTCAACATCTATCTGTCCTTCAAATACAGGAATATCAAAATTAACTTGTACCTTGAAAGGAGAGGTGCCTCCAAAGTGGCGACTTGATGAAGATGCACTTGATGCTATCGGTAGACATTGAAGGATGTGGAAAAAATTCTCCATCATTTCGTCCCTCTATCGCGTTAGAGCTTGCTCAAGCAACAAATTGATACGATCATCTGCTCCGTCGATTTTCTTTTCTTCCTCCATTGAGGGTTTCTTGGGTGTGAGAGAGTGATTGTCTTCAGGGGAGACAAGCTCGAGACCCAACTTTCTATAATTGGATCTCGTCAGGGACATGCACTGAAAAAACAATCAAGAGCAACCTACATTGTTACCACTGATCTGGATTATTTTCGGCACAAAATGAGAGCAGAGATATACTAAAAAAATGCACAAAGATATTGTGTATATCCAATAATATAAGAAAAATATACCATAGATTCAACCATAAACAGAAAGATACAGTAATACATGATTTCTATTAATAAAATAAATGTACAGAGACTATAAAAATATAGAGTGAAAGACTCACTAGAATGGTGGCAGCTTATCTCTGAGAAGAGATGTGTCAGCTACTCGCATTCGCAAGGAGATGATTACAATGAGGCTCTGAAAGAATTTTTAAAATAAGAAGGAATTTAAAAAACCCTACACATGCAAAAACCTAAAACTAGGAGATAAAGTGCCAAAAGTCATGTGGGCCCCGTTTGGGTAAGTTAGTACATCAACTTCTTGGGGTCATAACTTTTGCATACGATCTTCATTTTAGGCGTATGATAGCTTGTTGGAAAGGTATCATTGAAAAGATTCATTTTTGGGGCTCCATAATGCCTTTGGCTATCATTGAGAACCTCTATCTGGAAAAAACTTCATTTAGGCCCTCAAAATGGCCCTGGAAGTTAAAACCTACTAAAAATAGTAAATTGCCAAAATTGCCAGAAAATTGTTTTGATCCAGTCAGAAAAGGTGGGTGGCCATTGAGATCCACCTGGTTCAATCCTCCCTCCTTAGGAATTAATTATATCCATTGCGTTGAGTTCTCAGGGAGAGGGAAAAGCATTTGCTGGATCTACATCTTGGTGAGCTGCTTCTATTGCTGGAGACGTCACACTGCTTAGTTTGTGGAAGTTTGTCATGAACTTGTTAAAGATGAGGTTGTTCAACAAGTCGAGCTACATGAGAGGAAGGTGTGTAGAAGGAATATTTGAGCTTTGTTGCAACCTTGTCGACCTACTTCTGTTGGATAGAAGGTGCAAGGGGCGAGGCTGTAGTGGTTACAATGTCCTTCTGTTCCCCTTTTGAGAAGATTATGAAAAAGGTTAATTTTGTAGTATGAGATATTACCTTGTGACACTTTTCAGGTGGAACAATAATTGGAACTAGCTCTGGTATTTTGTAGAGATGAACCCCCAAAGTAACAATGACTCTATGGGGTCTAGACTCATAAACAACATGGCGTCTCCACATATTTGGTTGGCCCAAGAGAACATCACAGACATCTAATGGGACAACATCACATAATACCTCATGCTTGAAGGGTTTTATATCATATGAAAATCGACATTATTGGCAGACACAGAGAACTCATCCTTGCCAAAGCCACCCGATGTTGTATGGATGTGGGTGTGGTGTGGTCGACAATCCCAACAATTTGACGACCTCTACTGAGATGAGGTTTTTCTGGCTTTCACTATCAACAATAAAATGCAGTGGGGTCCCCTTCACCCACATCTGTGAATGAAAAACGTGCTCCCCCTCTTCAGGATCTATTTGTTCTTCTGGTTGAATTGTTGCAGTCATGACAATAGTAGTGGGGTTTGTGTTAATGATCTATCCTTTACCAGTATTTTCATAATAAAATTTTGAATTAGGGTTCATCTCCTTGTCTCTGATCTTAGCGACCAATCACTGTTTTGAGAGACATTCATCGGTGTTGTGCCA
>CBVK0100527881.1:0-11753 GCA_900067695.1 Picea abies | reverse complement strand
ATATATATATATATGTGTGGTCAATTAGTTTCTCTCTCTCTCTCTCTCTCTCTATATATATATATATATGTATGGTCAATTAGTTTGAGTGATTGTTTTAATGCACGTTGCCAACATGTCACAAGGAAATCTTGGTGAGTCTTGTTGGGTCAAGGAAATTATAGGGAAGAAAGGGGGGTGCTCTACAAAGGTAAAATATTAACGACCTCCTAGTCATTAATTCATGTTGCCAACAGGTCACGAGGCAATCTTGGTGAGTCTTGTTGGGTCACTAGTCACTCCCGTGGCTATCAATTGATCCACCTTATATTAGGAAATTCTAGGGAAGAAGGGGGAGTGCTCTACAAAGGTAAAATATTAATGACCTCCTAGTCATTAATTGCATTCAAAATTAACCTATGGTTGGCTTGGTTTTATTTTTTGGTTTGAGGAGGATGCCCTTAATATTTTAGGATACAACAAATTTGAGGTAAAATCCTTTCTAGATTTGAAGCCCTAGAATCCTTATTGTCACCTAAAAATCACTCATGAAGCTCCATAGGTGATCACTGAGTTCATCATCAACACATCATAGTAAAATGCTACCACATGGAAATAATGCACCACTTCGATATAATAACCAAAATTATAGACAATGGGTATTTATTAATCTGCACAAATTTCCCATTATAGTTTTGTGATACTTGTGTGGTTGTTTCTTTGATACTTGTGCAAATCCAAAATTGTGGTAAAACCAACCACCTTCGGTGCAATAAATGTAGCAAATCCCATTATAAGTACTCTGAAGATGATGTACCAGGAGCATTGAGCTACATCCATATTGAAGGCCAAGTCCTATGGTTGTGGTTTTATTTCTACTCAAACATGGGAGATCACAATTCAAATGTGGACCTAATGCAACCACCAATTGCACATAAACACACAAACATATACAGATAAAAGGGCACTTGGAATATATTCTCCAGAAAACCCTCGAAGGGGAAATTATATTATTCAACCATTCTTGTGTATCTTTCTATTGTACAAATTGGTCCCTTTGTATAGCTATAGGTGACCATAACAGTTATGTCAAAATTTATATATTTAGTTCAACAATATCCATATGTATCTCCACAATATCTCCATGAATCTCTCAACAAATATTCATGCCTAAATTCTCGCATTCTTCCCTATCTCTCATTCTCACGTAGACTTCTAGAATTAGTCTACATCATTACAATTCCATCATATTATTTAGACATTATTCATGATCACAAGTAGGAATTATTCCATCATACTCCCCCTTTAACGAATACTTGTGATCCATTTATTTTTCTAGTTCACTTGGTCCTTTGAACTAGTCTCATATTCATCTTCTTTGTATTCATCCTCATTCATCAAAACATAAACATTGTTGAAGTCCATATAAAAAAGTTACCATCCACCAGAATACATGGGTCGCCAACCGTTGTATCTGTCGGTTCTCTAGGAAAAATTTTCTCGTACATGGTTCATCAACCATTATTCAACCACAAATATTCACTCCCCATGCATCATCATCAATGAACCTACATCAAACTACCAAGGAACAAAATTATTCTTCATGGGCTCGTGTCCATGAGGTCATCAATGCTAGTAGATTGGTTCCTCTAACTCACTCTTCCTCTAGCTTTAGTTTCCATCTCACAAACTTTTGTTTCATAGTTTTCTTTTACAAGTCCCGTTTTCATGACTTGCAATCTCTCTTTCATGCTCAACTACACAAGTCCCTTTTTCATGACTTGAAATATTTCCGGCTGCCTCAAATATTATGCCAGTTGTGGACTGCCTCAAATCGACAATTCTACCGACAATTGATCTTCTCCTCCTAACTTTCCACTCTTCAATTCCTTCAACAAGTTCTCTCTCATAACAAGTGGTTTTTGTTGAAATTACTGATACAACTGAGAGGGGGGGGGGTGAATAAGTTGTATTTGAGCTTAAACAATCTTAAATCTGTTAAAACATTCTTAAAATTTCTTCAAGTGATCATCAACATTATACAACATATGGACAGTAAAAGTAAAAATCATCAATCACGCATAAGTTATACACAGAGACAGATTTTCACGAGGAAACCCATAAAGGGAGAAAACCTCTTCTTCTTCGAAATGATAGGTAGTCTTTTAAGTTCTGTACATCATCTGTAATTGAGCACCAACTCAATGTGAGGCTGCTACCTCTGTTTTACAAGCTACATCTTGTTTGAGAGCACCAACGCTTTGATTTCTCTAGCACCCACTAGAAGGAAGCACCAACTCCCTTAATGTTCCAGCACCAACTGGATGGAAGAACCAACTTCCAGTTACATAGGCTCCAACCTGTATAACAGAGAACACGTGTTCTCCCTTGCACCACCCTGCCACCCTAGTTTCTCTGGCTGCAACTAGATGGAAGCTACAACTTCCTATGTTCAAGCTCTCATTTGAACCTCTGAGGACAACAGTCCTCCCGAGAACCTCCCAACCTCCCTAGAATATGAATGAATAAATAAACAGTCAACTACACAGATAAGTCACTTCTTACTTTGTTCTGTAAATCTGGTCTTCTTCTAACTGTTCTGCAATTCTTCTCATCCTTTCTTTGTTTAGTAGGTTTGCTCTGCGTCAAATTGTTCTATCATTCTTCTCTTCTTCTGCTTCTCTTCATCATCTATTACTCTTCTCTGAGTTTCATCTCACACTGTGCATATTTTCAATCTCACACAACACATTCTATAATTTTTCCTTTCTTACAGTTTCATTTGTTTTTCATACAAAACAACCAACCTCACGCTGTCTGTCTCATTTTCTTTTATACACACTCATGACAGTTCAACTTCCCATCTCCTTAGGCAAAAGGAAGACGACTGTCTCAGCAACTGAAATGCCAACTAATCAGCAATCATGAGTCTATTTCATTAACAGATTCGAAACTGAGGAGTTAACTATGAAAGAGAATAGTAACCCTCTGATCAACACTTGATCTGATAGTTCAGATCATTCCGCGATTTCGCATATCACGATTTTGACATTCCTGATGTTCATTGTTCTTGTCACTTACAAATTTCGATCCACGAAACTTCGTAAAGAAGTCGGATCAACGGTCCAGATCACATCTTGATCTGATGGTTCAGATTCAGTCGAGATTTCACACATCGCAATTTCGACACTCTTGGCGTTCAGTGTTTTTGTCACTTCAAAGTCCCGATCCATGAAACTTCGTAAGTAAGTCATATCAATGGTTCAGATCACATCTTGATCTGACAGTTGCAATTATGTCGTGATTTCACATATCGCGATATCGGGATTCTTGATGTTAATATTCTTTGACATCTCCAACACTCGATCCTCAAAACCCCGAAATGGACTTGGATCAACGGTCCAGATTCAATCTTGATTCAATGGCTACGATCAAATCACGATTTCACAATTCTTGTTGTATTGTTTCTTTCCCCTCTTCATGTCGCGATTTGCGAAACTCCGATATGGAGTTGGATCAACAATCCAGATCTGATCTTGATTCAACGACTATGATTGAATCACGGTTTCGCAATTCTTGTTGCATTGTTTCTTGTCTCTCCATGTCGCGATTCACGAAACTCTGATATGGAGTTGGATCAACGGTCCAGATTCAACCTTAATCTAATGGCTGAGATTAAATCCCCACATGTCCTACCCCCACGATCTATCCCCACGTGTCCTACCTGTAAATGGATGGTCCTCCTTCTTTCAAAATTTTGTACGCCCACTTCTCCTTGTACTTTAAAGAGCGTGCAGGTTCTCCTTTATCCAACGATGGTCGGGTCCTGCGCTTGGATATAACGTCTAAGATCTGTCATCCTCTTCAATGCACTCTTCTTGTCTACATTCAGATCTGACGACCCTCATTCTATCGGGAATTTGAAGGGGATCCAATGAACATAAATGCTTCTCAAACCTTACGGGCCTACTTCTTCAGCATGCTCTTATTCATATATGTCGGCCATCGAGAATTTAGGAAGAGATCCAACGAACAAGATTGTTGCTCTTCCTCGATTATCACTGCCTCGCTGATCATTGCTGCTGTACTCAAGCCATCATCACTACTGTACTTTCCATCAATGACAAGTATACGCTACCTGTAAAACATGCCAACAATCCTCTGCACATTCTTCCAGTACTCATTCCATCTTTACTTATGCCCGTCTGTTACATTCTTCCTGTACTTATGCCATTCATTGTCTTTCCGTCTGTTACATTCTTCTAGTACTTATGCCATTCATTGTCTGTTACATATTTGCTAACATATTCAACTAGCTCACTATTCATAATCAAGTATCCAATATAGTGCCATCACAAGATAGTATGCATTCCACTCTTTTAACCATCAAAATTGACCACTACCCATACATTACTTCAATCAACAAATATACTCAAAGTCATGTTTCCAAAATTAACAATGAATTCACACTATCACTGCAATCAGGCATGTCATTTAAACGAAATGATATTTGTTAAACATATATTGGGGAATTCAACCCAATAATCTAGATAAAATTGCAAAAATCGATTTAAACAAACAGATAACAACCACCATTCCAACACAATCTATGCAAAAAATAATTCAATCCTGCGAGTGTAATTATGTCACTGTATAAGCCCAATTCCATGTGACTCTAAAAAGCTGGGCCACCCATTCGACATGACGTGGTATCAACAACATGCGTGTCCAAAAAAATGATCAGGTTGTAACAAAAAAAAATATGTGGGTATCCCTGAATGTGAAACCCAAGCTATCCATGTTATACACAGTGCACACCCACCAAAACACTACGATGCAACATCTCCATTTAAGAAAACCAAACACACATTCACAGTAATAACTCAACCCATCGTGCTAAGCCAACAATCTAATACAATATTTCTTCAATTTAATCAAACTGTAATCAACTATGCTATGTACAACTCGGCTTATAAAATCAGACAATCATAAGCATGCAGTGGATGTAGTTCATACAATCTTCCTGGTTGCAGGAACCATTCAGTGCCAAAAGAAACTAACATTTATCATGACCATTATTTCATTGTGAAGAAACACCACACACACAATGCGGTATGCGTGAGAAACATCAAGCATTTGTAACCAATGCCAACTAATCATCCAAACAATCCTTAGTGCAAAAATACCAGTGACTATGTATCAACCAACCAATTCACCATTGTCGTAAAAAATCAATTGACCTAACAAGATGTGACAACCACGCATACCCATGTATAAATTCGAATTGGGGCAATGACCCTCTCCATTAAACAAAAATGAGCTATTAAACATAAGGAGAATGACTGTGTGTATTGAATTATGCAAGTAACAATGCAGGGTTTACCATTGTTATAATAGTGGCAATAACTAGATGCCAAATCAACATGACTGTCATATGGCCAACTGAGTGAGTGTGTATTCAAATTAATAGACAATACATTCAATCCACAATAACACATAGTAAACTTGACAGGCCCGACAACCTTCTCTATAAACTTCGGACTGGAATGGTTAAGGGTTTGCTCTGTAGAAAACATAGGGAAAAATGAGCCAACTCCTCGTAATGGTGAAAACTCTGAGGCCAACAGTGCATACATAGGAAGAGCCATGACTCATTCATTGACAGGTAACAAATCTATGACAAGTGTCTATAACAAAGGATGAAGACTCCAACTCGGCCAGTAACGATTCTTAACACACACAGGTATAACCCTCGTGGTTCTCTAGTCAACAACCACAATGTTGAAGTGAAGACAGGGCTGAGAACTTAACAAAATAACCCGTTGCACTACCCCTTAGTGGTGGAAACAACTAATGCTCTAGTGAACAAAACATAGTGACACAGAGTGTCTCCAAAAGCCAAATCCATAAAATCCAGAGACTGGATAAGTGATACAAATGCATGAGGAAAGCCAACCAACCCAAGACCAAACAAAATCCCTCCAACTAAGCTAGCAAGGATACCCCAGATGATCAACAACTTCTATGAATTCAATACTATTGCAAAATTAACCATCAACACTTTATTCCAAGAATACAAATTTACACAGTTGCAATGCTTAAGGAAACACAAACCGATACACCTGAGCCATTAATCATTTCATAACCAGAGAAGGCTCATGAATGGCCAAAAAAAGACATACCTATTAAGAAAACACCTTAAAACGTGAGTTGGTCGAGCGGTTCTTCTCTGCTAGAAAGTTAAATCATAACCCTAGCAACGAAATTGAACAATCGCCCAATTAGGGTGGCAGCCAATAAATGGGAAAAGGTGGCGTGCAATAAATGCATGTCACCTCCATTCACAGTGCATTAATTCCCTAGTACATGCCAACAAGATCTCCATCGACACAATTAATCAACCATGTATCGAAACCATCACCCATTAAAACCAACAGCGTGGCCATATCACATTTCTAACTTATGCCATAACATAATTCAACCAAGTTACATATAATTCAACAATTCACATAACCATTAGCATCTATTACCTTTCCAAATGCGCCACCAAAATTTCATACCATATGCATATTAACTATATAACCCAATCAAATCGCATAACTATTACTTGCTAGCTAGGATTTTCTCATAATCATTTAAATCTTTCATGCATATAGTATAGCATAACTCAAATTCTTCCTTTCGCATTTGTTGCATTGATTTCATCTCTTTTCAATTGTTTGCATGTGGTATAGTAAAATTGGAGAACTAGATCCCTCTTCTTTTGCATTTGTTATAGTATTTTTTCTTTTCTCCAAACTGCCTTTTATGTATTTTCACTAACATGTTTGTTGTGTAGGTGCAATAAGAATAGATAGCAATGATATCAATGAATAGCATAGGGCGTAGTAACATAAGGAACGAACACTTCATAAGCTCAAACCATAGACAATAACAAAGGATCTCATCAAACCATGTGATCCATGTCGAACATCATCACCACATCACATATGAACAGACCTGATCTCCAACCTACAAAGGGGGGTCCCACCTACTAGTATTATTTAACTTTTATAATAATAGGCTTTAGCAACACTTTGTGGGTGAAACTTCATTGACTTTTTTAATCGTCAACAAACTGGCGACTCCACAGGGAAATTTGTTTTCAACATATTTAGAACTCAGAACTCATGGTTTTGTGGACCATAAACAATAGGTCTAGAAGGTATTACTAGAAATTTTATGCAATAGGGGGAAGTGAGCAGATTTAATGGAAATATGTCCGGGAATTTGGGAATAATTCATGAAATTTTTTAAGTATGAGGGGTTTTTACCACTGTATGCATAATCATTCAACCATAATATACTCTCTAAATTTTAAGGAGGAAAACTTTATACTTTCTCTTAAAATCTCAATGGATGAAGACATGGCAAGAAGAAGCAGGAGATAGCCAATTCTTTATAAGACAACAGTGGAAATATATAACAATTTATAGGGCCCTTCAGAGGAGACATCATAACAGTTGTGTAAGCTTGATTGTTATTGGCTAACAATTCTTTGCAGGAGTGTCACTGTGGCAGAGTTGATCCAACATCATATTTGATGAAATTAACAAAAGATAATAGGAAACAAAATCATGACGAAAGTAAAGTTGTAGAAAATAAAACAACAACAATAAAAGACATAAGCAAACGTAGCAAGGGAAGAAAACCTAACTCAGAAGGAAGAAATCAAATTACTGTAAGCATATAAAAGAAGTACAAAAATCGAAAGCAGATCTAGGCTACTATTATACAGAAATCCAATTAGCATTAGAAATTTTCATGCTGGCCCCTTGCAATACCTCAAGTGAGGATTGTTAGCGCTGTAGGAAAACAATTGTCTCTATAATTTCCTTAAAATGTATGAGTCAATGTCCAAGACAAAAGTAATTTGGAAAGGACCCAACACTTGAAATAGTGATGCAATTATCAGCCCTTTGACGCACATGATTAAATAATCAAGATAAGCATGGAGACTAACCAATTCACTGAAATTTGTGTGTATAGGCCTTTTAAAGGTGATACTTGCATCAAATAAGACAGAAGACAGGCATTTGTAAGGTATAGTATCACAATTAGTAATAAAAGTGGTTTTGTGAACATTCACCCCTTCTACCTTGATTTTATTGTAACCCAGAATTTCACCAAGTAAGGGCTTGAACTGTAACTCTACAACCTGTTGCAGAATCATTCTTGTATGGAGGGGAGGAGAAGGATTTGTCATAATAGACTGAATGAAGGTGCGAAGATGAATGTAGGTTTTAGTATGATCTATGATCTTTGAAGCAGGTACCCAATTTGGAACCTGTTCAGGGTGGACTAAAAAAATAATCCTATACCTTAGGAAATTTCCCAACTCCTTTTGAAAGGGTGTTTCCAGTGCAGAGTTAATAAGTTCTTGATTTTGCCTAGCTAGTTTTATAATATGTTGAACAAGACCAGGATAAAAACAACGAATATCCTCATAAGACCAAGCAAAAACCTTTTGAGATTCACTGAGTAGCCCGATGGACCCTCTCTCTTCTTTATAAAAACATTAAAATTTTATTTTAACATTTGTTGAAGGTTCAGGTGTCCTAATGTTCAGAGGGATGGTTTCAACCACCTTCTTTCATAACTCCTCTTCTTTCTTTTTTTCTTTATTTCCTACAACACTCAATGAAAACAAACTCTCAAGAGGATTCAAGACCCAGGGAATATTATTATTTTATATGGATACAATCTCCTCGGGCTTAAGAGGTTCATTTTGAATGGCATCACAAATGATCTCATCGTTAGGGAGGTCCTTCCAAGATCCTTCATTTTCAGGAATACATGGACGATGTAGAGATTGAAAAGAACAATCAGGCATGTGAGGAAAAAGTTGTTGATTAGGAGAAGCTGCAAAGACAGCTAACCGATCCGCCATTGAATTCAACTCCTTATTAACATGAGTGATGTTGAAATATATAAGGTTCGAGACAAGTGCCCAAACTATTTGAGAGTATCGTTCCATCAACTTGTTGCTAGGAGATCATATCTTACGTATCAGGTTCAAAACAAGCTCATAATTTCCGAAAAATGAAAGGTGACCACAACCAAGATTAAGGGCATTCTCAATGCCTAATAATAAAGCTTTGAATTCAGTGACATTGTTTGAAAAATCAAACTCTAACCTATAAGACAGATTATAAATTTTCCCTGCAGGAGAAACCAAGATAACATCATCCCCAATACCTTCACTAGATCATGAACCATCAAATTGCATATGCCACATAGCATCATCTAAATCAATTCTTTCCAAAGGAATATTATCATCTTCAACAAAGATGGAATACACTCCTAGGTCTTCTTCGATATAGTTTATGCTAGATTGCGGAACACTCTCTATGTAGGGTGAAATTATTCCTTCTCTAAGGACTATAATATTCTTACCATTCCAAGGAACGGATAAATGCATCATGTCGAGTGAGAGGTATCCACCTGTTAGGGCTTGCAAATATCTCCCCAATATAATTGAATAATTTCTTACTGACATATCAATCACCTGAATGCTAAGGGTTGTCCTTATCTCAGGATGAGCACATAAAACCAAGGTTACATATTTAATCTTGCCTATGGTTGTTTATTGTAGACTATTATAGGAGAGAATGCTTCTGGGATTTTCATTTGTACAATACAAGCCTAGCTCCTCCATAATAATCTTCAACATCACACTTGGGCCCGAACCGCCATCAATGAGGCAACAATGGGCAATCTTATCCATGATCTTTAAAGAAATATAAAAGGGGGGATTTTTTATAGGGTATCTAAAGTTATGTACACCTAATTTATTTACATAAGAATCCTCTTCCTTTACCTCTTCAAAAAGATTGGCTACAACAGAATATTTTACTTCCATGAATTGTTTCAGATGCATCTGTTGTTTAGGGATGACAACCATGTCTAGGAGGGTTGCATCTGCTTTGATGTTGGCAAATTGATTCAAGATATTTTATTTGGAAGAGGGGAGAGGGAGAGTGATTCCTTGACTCTCAGGGACCTTAGGAACCTGGAGTGCAGCAACGGTTGAGGATGATATTGGGCTAGAGGAACTGTGGGGAGGATCAAATTTTCCCTTGGGAGCATAGGCCTTGTTCCTAGTATTGATCACCATAACATATTATAGCTCTGCTAAATCTAGGACAACGATATTAGCTTCTAGTATTTTACCAAATATCTTATCTCTGGCACTCTTCTTTACCTCACATGTGGTTTCTTCATGGTGTTCCTCGCAAAAGTTACACCAACTCCGAGGTAGGATAGATTTAGGATGAAAATTCCTTTCACCCAGATTTCTAACAGGGGTTGCAGAAGAGGATGAAGCTCCAGGGGTGAGAGGGGAGATAGTACCCTTCTTCTCAATTGATATCATGCGATTATTCATATCTCTTACTAGCTGCAAGAGGGCGGACATGTCTGTCTTTCTAACTAATTCTCCTTGGGGAAGATCAGTTCTTTCAAGTTGTTCTTCATACTCTGAGCAAGTATGAAGAGTGGAACCGAGATTATAAATGGCCTTTTCCTCCAACCTAAAATGGTAGGGAGAAGACAATGCATTGTAGTAATGCACGAAAGAATCTTGGTTATGAGGGCGGATAAGTTCGGGGATTTGATTGTATAACTTGGTGAAACGCAAGTTGAAAGACTTGATGGTATCACCATCTTTATAAGTGACATTATTGTATTCCCTTGACTTCTCCGCAAGGATTTTGGATTTCCCATAAGTGGATCAGAACCAATAGATTAACTCCTCCCAAGTAGATAGGATCTTAGGAGGAATATCAAAGAAATCGACCGCAGCCTTTCCTTCCAAAGAGTTTGCGAACAAGCGCATGAAGGTGTCATTTTCGTTAGCCCCTATGTTAGGAAAAGCATTAGAAAATGCCACCAGGTGTTCATTGGTACTGACAGTGTTATTCCCCGAAAACTTAGGCAAGTGCTCCTTAAATTTTGGAAGTGGACGAGTAGTAGGTGCTAGGTTAAGAGGAGAAGACACATGCCATGGTGTGGTTGTGGTGTCTTCTTTGAAATGAAAAAGCCCATACTTTTTGATAAATTTGGTGGTTTTGGTAGTATATTGGATAGGGATATGGTGGCCATATAAGCTACAAATCACTGATGATGATGAATATTGAGAAGATGGAGCACTTTCAGTGCCACCAGAGCCACCACTAGATGCCATATTGTGGATGATAGATGAGGGAAAGAAAGACAAACTGGATAAATCAAATAAAGTTCTCCTTAGAGAACTTTGTTGGGCATATAACACAACGTTTCTCCTTCCTATTTCAGCAATAGGATTTATTTCAGGTGACAAGCCTCTCCTTCTTCTAGAAGCACGAGAATCTAAGGACATGAAAGAAAATTCAAAACTAAGGAAAATGAAGGTTACTGTTGATTTCTAGGTTGTCTACATCTAGCTTCCAATTTTTCTTGAACACTAATATATCGTTCAATTGCTTCCCAAGAACGGTTAAGCTCAGCATGGGTCATGGCAGTGTCTAAAATAGTATGAAACAAGTTCAAAGCAATGTTGGTCTGGTCTTGGAGACTAGGCTCAAGATGTTGGATCATGTTGTCATTGATGCCAATGGTTTGATTGATTGATGTCAAAGGATTGATTGACTGATGATTTATGTAATATAATATGTATTGTCCTTGATGAGAATGCATAGATGAAGATGGATCAATGAGTTTTCATTGATACATGATGAAGATGGATTGATGTGGTT
>CBVK0100527880.1:0-11753 GCA_900067695.1 Picea abies | reverse complement strand
TCAGCATAAAACATTAACACCACTTGGACCCCCACCATTGTTTCTTTCAGTTTTTCAGTTTCCTTAATTGTAGCACAATTTACTATTTTTGGTAGTTTTTGGGTCCTAAAATTCCGGAGCCGTTTTGAGGCTTCACGGACTCCACCATTTGCTATCTTTCTTTAGATCAACTATCTTCAACTTAAAGTGCACATTTCTCGATTTCTACTAAAGCTTTCTTTGAGGGAGGGGATTCCTCTTCCTCTGCCACATGTGCTTGATGCTTTCTTTTCCCTTTTCCTTGAGGACAGTCATAGGAAAAGTGTCCCAACTTTTGACAGTTGTAGCATTTGATCTTTGAAACATCTTTCTTCTTATCTGGAACTCTTATGGAGTTAGCTTCTAGTTGTTCTTTGAATTGTGATATTTTGGAGAAATATTCATGAATTGTTCCTCCTTTCTGCATCCTTGTATTCTTGAGTTGAGTTCTTAGATCCATCTTTCGATTGATGTTCCTTCCTTCATATAATCGGGTTAGGGCATCAAACATTTCTTTTGGAGTCTTCTTTGAGGCCACTTGAGGAATCAAGTGATCTTTGATAGAATCTGCAATGATTCTTTTGACCCTAACTGTGTCTTTTTGGTGTTTTGCTTTATCTACAGCATCGGCGGGTTCTAGTACATTCTCTTTAATGAATCTTGCTAGGTCATTCTCTTCAAGAATGAGTGCAATCCTATACTTCCAAGCACGGAAGTTTTCCACACCTTCTATCTTGTCAACAAGCTTAGTGCTTGCAAACATCGTTTACCTAGAGCTAGGAAAATGACCAAAAAATGAAAATGCTCAGAATTGAATTTTGAACTTACTAGGAGGTGTGCTTGGTTGAGGCGAGTAACCTGGTGCGGTTAGATTTCAGAAAATCCAAATTCTGCCCCTTCAAACTTGACCAACAGGTTTCTGGACTAGTGCTTCTGGTACTTTTGGTTTTCTGGTAACTCTGGTACTGGTGAAAACTAGGGTTTCACTTTCTGGGAGTTCTATCCACTAAAAAGGTGCACTGAAGGTGCCAATGAGTTCCTTAGGCTAGGGTGCACTTTTCTAGATGATCTTTGGGCCGAAATTCCTCTTTAATAAAAATCCCTAATTTTCTTGTACAACAACAGTGACCTTTTTTTTTTTTGTGAAAGATGCTCTCTTCAGCTTAGCTTTGATACCATGTTAAAGTTTAAGCTATTATTAGGTTTCCTTTTCAATTTACTAGATAACCATAACATAAATAGGATCACTGAGAGAAACACAATCACAAGACACACATCATTTATCCTAGGAAACCCTCATGGGGAAGAAAACCCAACAAAAACTTCCTTAATATAGATAGCCAATACAATGCCAAGATAATAAACCAAACACTAGAGAATATCCTCTCCCAAGTAATGCGCCTCTCTCTCTTCCTTCTCCAACTGCAGCTACCAAACTTGCGCTCTGGATGATCGAATGAGTGAGTGAACAAATGAGTGGTTGGCTTCCTTTATTTATACAAACTGGCAAGCGCTGAAAGGAGGTGTCTTTTCACTGGCAGGGCCGACTTGTCTTTCTGGGTGGTTAGAACCACTTTAATTTGCCTGAGGGCCGACTTCTTAATTTGCATATTACAATTAGGGTTTGACCAATCCGCAAAAGGGGATTTGGTTAATTACAATGCCCGACATGATCAATCCACAAAAGGGGATTGATCTAATGAATAATAAATAAATAATAAATAGAATACCCTTTGCAGTTACAATATTTCAACAAATTTATCTAATGCTTTCATGTAACCTGCTTGAACCTCTGGATCTTGGTGTGGTCTTTTCTTGGTCCCACCACCAGGTGTTGGTGATGAAAGCCATGATACATGATAGTATTTAGGTGTTAGCACACATGCTAAGGCATGTAGTGGAATATTTAGCATTTCCCACCGTTTTTCCACCTCTACACAAATGTGGTTATAGAGGTTGACATCTCTAGGCTCAACAATGTCTTTAATCTGCCCTAGCATGCTATCCATTGGCTCATACACCTCCCCAATGATTGGCCAATCTGAATCTGCAAACTTGATCATGTGATAAATTGGCTTGGTGAATTGCAAAACAAATCGAACCTGTGACGAAAACCAACTGTCAAGGACTGTCTCCTTCACTGTTGTTGCACCTTCTCTATCAATGCTCAATTCATCCCATGCATCACTCATCACCATAGCACCCAAAGCTTGTCTCACCTTCAATAGGCGCCTAAAGGTGAGGTAATAGCTAGTAAAGGAGCGAAGCACATTGAATGGGATACCACAAGCATAGAGAAACCGGGCCACTTTTGCATCCACCTCATCCCTACCTCCAATATCAAGGAAATCTGCTATTGTTCTTCTAGATCCAGAGGTTCCAGAACCAATACCACGATGAGATGGAGATGTATTGCCACCAGATCTAGATGAGGCATTGGATTGAAGCTTTTCTTTTTTACCATAGTTTTTTTGTGCAACTTCATCTATCTTTATATATTTTTGTCTCTACTCCTTGGATATATTAGGGAAAACTGTGATCCCAGTGGACCCCTTGTTGTCATCACTCTCCATTACACCACAAAGATGCCTCCTTAGATGAGTATATGAACCGGTATAAGGTTTTCCATCATGACAGTCATGAGGACATACAAATTTAATGCTTCCACCACCTTTCCCCTCCTCAACTTTTGTTATAAATTGCCACAAGGGTCTCAATAAATCTTTGCATCCTACATTTCCCTCTTCCTCTTCAAACCCTTCACCAATTTCATATTGTGGGTCATCGTGAGAATCACTACTATCATCTTCTTCCCTTCGATGCCTTCTCCCCACCAAAACCATGAGAACCAAAACAGGAATGATAAACCAAAAGAAAACCATTTTATTCAAGTTTTAGATGAACAACTTGCAATAAAATGAGAGAGAAGAAGGAACGGGAAAGAGTAGGAGAGGAGGAAAAAAACATTAACAAAGTTAACCCAAGGAAATGAGGAAGTTGGGGTTTGGGCTTACCTCTTTAGCTCTTGAAACTTGAAACCTTTGGAAGACGGTTGCCTTTGTATTCTCCTCCAAGCTCACTCTTCCAAGCTCTTCTTTGCTTTCTCCTCCAAGTTCTCACAAATCTGCACTCTCAAGCTCTCCTTCGCTCTCTCCTCCAAGCTCAAGATGAAAGAATGAGGAGAATAGAGGGGAAAGAGATTATTTATTCTCCTTCTTTTCCCTCAACCCTAAGCCTAAGCTAGGCCCCACCCTAACTCAAAAAATTAAAAAAAAAATTGAGTTTTTTGCTTGAAGATGCGAGTCCCCTTGGAAGCATGCATGAAGCACGCTTCAGAGGGGGACGCTTCGGAAATGGCAGGGAGCGTGCTCAAGAGCCCCGAAGTGTACTTCCTAAATTATGAAGCGCACTTTAGCCCGAGCTTCCTGGACGCACCCGTCCGGATTGAGCTTTGGGAATTCAAAGCGGGGGGAGGGAGGAGGAAGCTTCCGGTAACACTGACTTGGACCATGTCAAGGAGTGAGTGCATCCAAACAAAGAGAACTAGAAAGAGAGGTCAATGTTGGTGAGGGGATTGTGGCAGCAACATATAGGAAAACCAAGAATGAGGATCCTCTTCCATTCTTAAGGAAACCATCTAGCAAACACCCAGTTGGGGGTGGGACTACAACAACAAGAAAGAGGCCTACAATGGGTCCAATGGGCAAGATATTTCAGCAATAGAGGCAAGATGAGTTGGATCTTACCATTGGGTTTTTTTTCTATCTCAAATTCATCTCATTTAATGTTGCATGGTCTCCTTTGTTTATTGAGATGTGTCAAGGTCTAACTCAAAGGGCTCTAGCAGGGTACATGCCTCCTGGTTCAGAGAGGCTTAGAACCACATTGTTGATTAAGGCAAAGAGGCAAGTGGATAAAATGCTAGAGCCTATTAAAGCAGCTTGGCCCTCATCTGGTGTTAGTATTGTTTCAGATGGATGGACAGATGCAACACGCCATCCACTCATCAACTTCATGGTGTCTTCCTTGAATGGGCCAGTTTTCTTGAAAGCGATGGATGCTCTTGGAAAATACAAGGATGCACAATATATAGGTGAGTTGTTCATTAAAGTTATTGAAGATGTAGGTGTTGATTCTTGTGTGCTAATTATTACAGATAATGCACATGTAATGCTAGCAGGTTGCCGGTCATATTTTACAGGAAACTGTCGGTCTTAAAAGTAGATTCCTTCAAGTGGATGGGGCAGCTGGTGGATGCCAACTATTATCTCGTCCCTTAGAGGCTCAGCGATATGGGGACCCATTCCAACTTTTACAGAAAGACACGAGATTCTAAACAAATCAAATCAAACACAAAGTGGAGTTCAACTGGAACCCACGGAACAGTCAGGACACCACCGTCGGCCTGATAGACAAGAATCTAACTATTACAAAATATCTTTAAGTACATGGGTCCATCATGCTTCCATTCTATTGATTATATTATGCATGGCTATAGAATCAAAAGAATCTCCGCTATCATCATTATCACCGTCATAGTTGATGTGACTAGATGGAGGTGACCCAAAATGGTCATAGAAAGGTGGAAGACCATTGAACCATTTGTAGAAGTGGGACCCTTGCATAGCAGGAATCAAATCTCTATCAGGTACACAGAGATCACCGTAGAATTTACTTGATACTGTATATCTTGGAGGATCAGGAGGCTCTGTCTTATCTTCAAGTAGATCACTGCCTTGAAAGGATAGATTAAATACAAACCATCCATTATAATGAGTAGCTTCTTCAACTTCTGATCGTAACCAAACTTTAAATGAGTTTTTCACGGTTCCAAAGAAGGTTACGTCCCTAGGGCAGTGTTTCCATAGAAGGGTGAGAAACCAACTAGACCACCATGCCTGGTTCCGAGTAAAAGTATCGCATTCAAAAAGGAACCAACATGAGCCTGTATATTTTACACATTGGAATATGGCACAGTAGTCTGTATAGTTTAGGAACGGACTATAAACATAGATATATCTCTGGGATACAATGGTTGTAGGTTTGTACCCATCTTTCCAAAATATCTTTGTAAACGGGGCTGGATTTTATACACTGTTCCAAGCAATCAAAATAATAATAAAATGTACAATTATTACATATTGGGACCCAACGATAACCAGGAGGGGCTATTGGTGCAATGTATGAACTTGATGCCATCATCGTTATTTCTCTGATTTGATTAGGCGTTGCTTCTCTTGTTAGCAAATCAACAATGCAGTTATCTTTACCTGGCTTATATTGAATATCAAAATCAAAACCATCAAGCCAGAGACTCCATCTTAGAATTTTGTTATTTTCCTGTTCCAAGAGACGCTGGTTAGAAAGCATGCCTTTCATATGCTTTAAATCAGTTCTAACTGTGAAATGAACAGGTTTTAGAAAGAGCCGAAATTTTTTTATTCCATTTTTTACTGCAAGAATTTCTTTGTGGGAGGAAGGATATTTGCTTTCTGGTTCTGTAAAACAGGTTGAGGTATACATGCAAACTTCTTCCTTTTGCGGACTACTTTTCTGTAACAAAACTGCTGCCCAAGTTTCATTAGAAGCATCTGTTTCTACGATCAAAGGTAGTGAGACATCAGGTAGATGCAGACTGGGAAGATCTTGGATCTTCTGCTTGATAAGTTGGACTACCTTAGTCATACTGGAATTCCATGGTAGTGTTCTTTTTAGTCTTTTCTGTAGAATCCTTACATCCTTAGCTTGATTATCATAGAACTGACGGATGTAGTTGAGACTACCCATAAATCTTTGTAATTGTTTTGTATCCAGAATTTCATCAGGAAATTCAGATAATGCTTTTAGTACATGATCCTGTAACTCTATGCAACCTTGAGATAGAATTAATCCTAGATACTCAATCTTTGTTTTTGCCCAACATAGCTTGGTTTTACTGAGAACTAGACCATTCTTGAACAAATGATAATAAACAATTCTCAGATGTGTTATGTGGGATTTAATATCTAAAGAACAAATTAGAAAGTCATCAATATATACAATAACAAAGGATAAGTGGCTGAAAATGTCGTCCATTCTTTTCTAGAATTCAAAGGGAGCATTCTTCAACCCAAAAGGCATTACCTTCCATTGGAATTGTCCATGAGGGACAACAAATGCAGTATTGTACCTGTCTTGAGGAGTTATGCCTATTTTCCAAAATCCACTCTTGAGATCAAACTTATTGAATACATTGCATTTGCCTATTTTGGAAAATAGCATATCTTTAGATGGACGAGGAAATCTTATTGGTAATAAAGCAACATTCAGAGATCTGTAGTTAATTACCATCCTAGGTTTTCCTCTTTTCTGCTCACTATGCTTATTCACATAAAATGCAGGGCAAGCCCAAGGGCTTCGGCTAGGCTCAAGCAATTTTCTCTGCAATAATTCAGCAATTTCTTTTTGGCAATTTCCTATTTCTGTTGGAGACATGCTGTTAGCAGAAGCCTTTTGAGGCCTGGCATTATAGTCTTCTTTATAGGGAAAATCAACAAAATACTGCTCCCTAGTCCAAAATGCATTAGGATAGTCAGAAATACAATCTTTTTCAATATTTTCTTTGATTTCCTTTATGGCTTGAAGATCGTTGTTATCAACATTGTTTACTATCTTCTGTATTTTGGAAAGCTTTTCTGCAGACCTTTCTACCTGAGGCAAAGGTTTTACTGATCCGATCTTTTTACTTCAAAGGAGGATTTACTAGGGACTGAAATGGATTTATTGAGAATTGTGAACTGTACAAAATTTTCTCCAACAGTAAATGGCAAGCATCTATTTACAAAATCTTGTCCTAGAAGGACATCTGCTCCTGTATCAAAGCAGTAAAGATTTACAGGAACTTTGACTCTTTTTATTATGATGGGAAAATTTGGAGCAAAGGACTAGAATCTTATTTCAGTCTTGTTGACAGCTCTAAAGATTATATTCACTGGCTGCCAGAAATAGGAAGGTATAGCACCATACTTTGCACAAGAATTCTTTGCACCTGTATCTAGTTGAGCGTCTAGTGAATAGTTCTTATAACCAGATACTTTTATGTCAACTGTAATGACAAATCTATCCTCGAAACCATTAATCTGATTAAATAAGCTTGGTTTTGGAGCTTGAGCTTGGGTAGATTTCTGACTCCTGAGAATGGAAGGTATCTGAGGTTTCTGTCAATTCTTTTTCAAACAACTCATCCTTCTGTTTCTTGAGAAAGCTCAATTCTTCTTTTTCAAGCTTTATAGTTTTCCAAATTTGTTTGATTAGTAATTCCTTTTCTTTGATAGAACTTTCTAATGTGTTGATCGTCTTGTCTATAGTGGCTTCAGTGGTCAAGTCTGATTCTTGTTCTTCTTCTTCTACATCATCAATAACTTTTACAGGGCGCTTATTTGCATAGGATTTTCTTTGATGTAGGAAATTTGGCTCAACATTATGTATAAAAGATCGGGGTGTTTTAGGCCGAGTTTTGCTAGGTGCGAATGCAGAATCAGGGGGTGAGTAATATTGTAAATTCACCACGCCTGGTTGCTGGAGCAAAGTAATCTGCGAATCAATTGTTTGAAGTTGAGCACGAAGATGGTTGGCAACTTGGAATTGACCAGGGGTCAATTGAGAAAGACGGTGATGGACACTAGTCTCGCGCTGGAGAAGTGAAGGAAGATCTTCAAGATTAGTCATCATCTTGAGATCTAGGAAATTGAGAATGAGTGGCGAATGGGAAGAGTCAGAAGAATAGCTAGGAGAATCAGGCTGTAGTGGAGTTTCAGACTCAGTTTCTGTAAGGGATAGGTATTCACCTTCTGAACGACAGGAAACTAAATCCCAATCAGTCGGATCATATCCTGTAGTAAACATATCCATTATTTTGTTTTGAAATTTAGACTTTTGCCGCAGAGGACATTGAGAAGCCCAGTGGCCAGGCTGTTTACAGATAAAACACTTTGTGTTTTTGGACTAGGTAGGCTTTGTCCTTCGCTTAAAATAAGTTTTTCGGGGAAATGGTTTATGATTACTAAATTTCTTGGAGAATCTGTTCTTGAAAGATTTGGATTGCTTTTTACACTTAAAACATCCACAATCAGATTTGTCGGATGTTTTCTTTTCGTGGGGTTGCTTACAACCAAAATGGTATGTTTCTGCAAAGATATCATAGACACCAGCATAAAAACCAAGCTGCTTTTTAACAGACTTATTAGTTTTACGTCTCAGGCATTCCTTTTGTAGGGTAGTTGTGATGTGCTCATGTAGACCTGCTAAAGAAAGATCTTCCATATCAACATCAAGTTGTTCAAGCCTTTCTCTAACTAGATCTGGTATCTTTCCAAGCATGGCTGAAAGATATTTCCTAAGATATGCTACATTGTGTGGGTCTGGACTTCTATAGAGGAGACCTTGCATTGCGCAGAGAAACTCTAGGATTTGACTGATGTGGAATAACTTTTGGCTCGTAAACATATCAGCATAATGTGTAGTGTCAATGTTTTTATTGCCATAGAATTCATGAATGACTGCTTTAGTTAATTCATCAATGGGTTTTTCATCATTCATAATTCTAAGCTTATCCTCTTCAGGAATTCTATCCCACCAGAGTCCCAAATTACCAATGAATCCCCATGTTAGCCTAAGGGCTAATTCATTCCAAGCAACACGATTGCAATATAGCAATTTTTGGGTCTTCGCCCAAGCATGCCATTTCTGAAAAATGATGTTCATTTCATTTCGTGACCAACAATTGATGTTAGTCACAGGTGTTGGATCTATATTCTCTCTGCTAAAACTAGAATGTTCTTCGGAGTTAGCAGGATCAAAAGGAACCTTTTTGCTTGATCCATATTTAGCATTGCACCATTTTTCCCAAGCGGTTTGGAAAGGATTTCCTCCTAAATCTTGATCGGAAGACCTAGGCATGCTAAATCCTTCTCCTTCTTCAATAGCTTTGATATCTAAGCAAGGAGAGGTGGAGACTTGTTGTTGGGATTCAACAAAATTTTTGAATTGAGATATTTGGTTCTTTACTAGCTCAAGCTTATCGAAGGCTAGTATATTTACTTCAACAATTCTAGCTAGAACTGGGTCAGTTAGTTCTTTAACTAATTGCTTCAAAGTGAGTTGTTTGTTTTTCGTAGTAGGGCTAAACAACCTAAATGAGGTTTGTTCTTCTAATTTTGAAAACTTTATTGGAGGAGAATTAAGTTTCTCCTAGTCAAAGGATTCTTTTAATTCTTGGACTGCAGATTGGATGGTTTCTAGTTTGTCCATGATTTTTTCAAATTGTTCTCTGAATAGAGATTGGTTATGCTCAATGGTTTCTAAATCAGTATGTATACCATTAAAGTGAGTTTTTGTTTGCAGAATATCTTGAGCGATATCATCAAGATTTTGTGCTAAACACACAGATTGGTAGTTTGAGTGATTATGCATACGAATCAATTTAGAGGACTTTTCGGCATCAATCTTCCTGTATTGTACAAAGTCTAGATCTGCAGCAAGAGTATTATTCTTGAATGTAGGAGTGAAATTTCCCGGACCTAGATTTCTCTGAGGAAGAGATGAAGATTTATCTTTGTTAGCTCTGGGCAATGGATAATTCATCATGTTAATCTGACGGGGAGCTGAGATTTGTAGGCACTCAGGACAGTTAGAGTGTTGTCCATTATGTTCATTGTTTGAACAAAATGTTCTAAAAGAAGCAGAAGAAGATTCAAATGGTTTCCTTGAAGACTGAGTAGGGATACAGGCTTTACAAAATTTACACTTCGTAGATCTGGTTTGATGATATAACAAATGATCATCCAATTCTGAATGTCTAGAGACAGGAACATAAAGAGGATGTCTAGGTGAAGCAATAGATGAAGATACATTTGATGAGAAAGAATTTCTTCTCTCTATCTTACTTCTGTGGGATCTACCAATTTTTAAGACTTGGTTGCCAGTATGGTTTTGTTGTACTATCAGCTGTTGGGTTTCAGAGGAGTGGAACTTTGGTTGGAGTGGTTGATAGTCAACCATCCATTCATCTGGGGGAGTAAGCTGAGAGAATCCAAGTGTTAATGGAGTAACATTTCCTGGGCCAACCACCACGCTTTCGGAGGTAGCGCGTTTAATGAGGTTAGGATTTAAGGCAAGCATAGTAGTGGAAACAAATTAGAGACAAGTAGTGGTATGGAACTGAGCGATCTCAGATGGATTAATCATGTCAAAACCAGAAAATTGAATATAAGCCTGAAGAAGAGTATAAATAAATGGGTGAGTGAGGGAGACCTGAAATCTTGGTAGGATGGAGGACCACACGGGACCATTGTGGATGGGAGCTTGGAAGCCTCTAATCATTGCATTAGAAAATTGATTATGTCTAGAATCTATGACACAACACAAGGCAGATGTATTTAAACCAGGGCGGACTAAAGGATTTATACCGAATTGGATTAATCCAAGATGAACATATTTGTATCCATTCTCTAGCGCCCAATCAATATCAACCTCTTGAATCATAGGGATTTGATAAACATTTTGACCTAAGGACAAGGGCACATTTGTGGAACAATACCTTATTAAGGTGGTAGCACGAAATTTGAACATAGGTAAGTCATAGATTTTAGAAGGTTCTATCGCGGGCATAGTCCAGTTTGCATTTGGTTCATATTCATGTGCTATCAGCCTAGTATTATATAAAGGATCAAACGAACTTGAACCTGAAATCCTTTTGAACCATGAAGATTTTTTGAATTTTGCATCTGAAGACAAATCATAATGACTATTGGGTTTGCTAGAATCCATACAGTATTACTGCAACTTTTGGCAAAATAGTACGAATGCAGGGAAGTAAAATCAACAAAAGGTAAGATTCAACTTACGATGGGAAAGAGACAATACACATCACTGCTCGCCTTCCTTGGCTTGAATAAAGTTGTTCTTCCGTCTCACAGTAACGGCTGGAAACCATACACAACTAAAATCATGTCTTTGTCTTCAACATTTACACATCTCACATTCTATAATTCCCAAACACATGGCTCATACATGATAGAAAGAGCACTTGAACAATAGACCAATAAAATAGAATAATTTTATTGCTTCAGATAGATAGTACACACATGCATCGCTCTGATATCCACCTATTGGCATGGTTGTGGAAGCTAAATATCCACAAATATTTTGGACATCTTGCATTGTTCATTCCTTGAATTTAGCACTTAAATCCATTGCTTCGGATGTGACATGGATCGGAAGTCTTATTGAGAATGCACGTCATATCCGCAATTTTGTACAAAACCATACCAATGCCCTCACAATCTATAAGAAGTACACATAGATATTGTTGTTGAAAGTTGCAGATACATGGTTTGCCTCCTCATTCATCATTCTTAAGAGGTTGAGGGAGGTCAAGGCCGCTCTTGGGTCCATGGTTATTTCAGAGTTTTGGTCTTTTTGGAGAAAGACGGATCAAGCTTCTTCAAAAAAGGTCAAGGATACAATGTTAGATGATGCTTGGTGGGAGAGGGTTGATCTTACCATTAAGATCATGGACCCTGTTGACCGCCTATTCAACTAGGGGGTCAACTCCATGTACCATGAAGATATGCATCAATTGTTAGAATATATAAGATGGTGTGCTCGTTTTACCACGACGATACCCTCGTCTCCCAACCACAGGCCGAAGCCTCCCTCCGAGCACCTTAACCTTGACCTGAGAATTCCTCCGGAAG
>CBVK0100527879.1:0-11753 GCA_900067695.1 Picea abies | reverse complement strand
GCGCAGAAGCATGGTTGGAAGGCATGACAAGGTGTTTTTCCTTAAGGGACTATACATCCAATTCAAAGGCCAAGATTGCAATTTTCCAGTTAAGGGACAGCGCCTTGAACTGGTGGGGAAATTTGGAAAGACAACTACACCTTACCCCAGACACAGTATCATGGGAACTTTTTGAGGAAAGTTTCCGAAGGAAATATCTACTAGCATACTACGAGGAACAACAGGTTGCGACATTTCATGCCTTAATACAAGGGAATAGGACAGTAGAAGAATACGAGATCAGATTTATGGAATTGGTCAAATATGTGTCGTATATGGATACCGACCAATGACAGGAAGATCTCTTTGTCTATGGATTGAACCCTAAGATAAGAGCCATGGTGCGGATGTGGAAGCCATCTTCAGTAGTAGAGGCGGTAGAAAGTGTGTGCTATGCAGAAGAACACATAAACTTAACAGGGGGTGCAAGATCGACATTTCTGCATCACCCAGGATTCGTAGGAAAGACCCCAAGGACATTTTCAAGGGGAGGGGGCTCTAGGCCACCACCTTATGGTAAGAGAGGCGTACCAAGGACAGTAACTGTAGGTATTTCAATGGTAGCTAGTGCCGCGTCTCATTCATCGCCAATGGTGCAAACAGGTCCACGACAATCGCAGGGAACAACTAATAGGGGCAGAGGTTCCAGGGGGAGGAACTCATTTCAGGGACAGTCACCTAACAATGCACCGGTTCCATCTCATATTACCTATTGGAGGTGAAAAGGACCCCATTACCAGCGGGACTACCCAGAGCTACAATCAGGGTTTGTGCACAAAGAAGGAAAGTCACCAATGGGAAGGTCAAGTAGCAACCACCAGATTTACGCAGCGGTTAACAACCGCCAAGCTGAACATCAATCCACAGTGATAGAATCATCACGTACGTTAAATCATACCCATGTTAAGATTTTCTTTGATTCTGGTGTGACAGATAGTTTTATTTCACCTTATGCATTAGAAAAGAGTGGGTTGGAAACCTACGAGCATGATGACTTTAAACAAGTCGAAATGGCTTCCGGAGAAAAACAAGTTGTAGGACCCAGTGTTGATAATTGTATAGTAGACCTAGGAGTGTGCACTACCAGATTGAAGGTATACGTCACTGCTCATGGGACGTATGACCTAATTATTGGGATGGATTGGTTAGCATCTCATCGAGCTTTAGTAGATTGTTTCACAAAGAGAGTGCTTTGTGTCAATGATGAAGGAGAACCGGTAGAGATCCAGGGTGTATAGAGAAAAGTGTCATTATGCTTTATATCAACTATGAAATTCAAGCGATGCTTGAGACAAGGGTGTCGACTTTATGTAGTAGAAGTAGTGAATGAAAAGAAGGGACCCTCATTGGATCAGTACCCAGTACTGTCATAATTTCAGGATGTTTTTCCGAACGAATTACCTGGATTACCTCCGGAGAGGGAGCTTGATTTTACCATTGAGCTAAAACCTGGTGCAGAACCAATATCCAAGACTCCATATCAGATGACAGTGCCGGAACTGTGTGAGTTGCAAATGCAGTTGAAGGAGTTACTAGACTTAGGGATAGTAAGGCCCAGTGTCTCACCTTGGGGTGCACCGGTAATTTTTGTAAAGAAGAAGGATGGATCCTTATGATTGTGTATAGACTATAGGGATTTGAACCATGCTATGGTGAAGAATAGGTACCCAATGCCATGAATAGATGATCTCTTCGATCAGATTAAAGGAGCAGTGGTATTCTCAAAGATCGATCTGCAATCTGGATATCATCAATTAAGGATTAAGGATGGTGATATCCCAAAAACTGCCTTTCGAACTCGGTTTGGACATTACGAGTTTGTTGTAGTACCTTTTAGATTGACAAATGCGCCAGCAGTATTCATGAGTCTCATGACTGGTGTATTCCGGAAGTACTTAGATCGATTTGTACAAGTTTTTCTAGATGACATACTCATATATTCCAAGAGTGAAAAAGAACATGAGGAACACTTGTGAATAGTGTTGTCTTGCCTTAGAGAGAACAAATTGTATGGGAAGTTGTCAAAGTGTTGCTTCTTCCAGAAGGAAATCCACTATTTAGGTCACATCATTTCAGGCAAGGGAATCTCCGTAGACCCAGAAAAGGTAAGGGCCATTATGGAATGGCCAGTGCCGAAGAATGCACATGAGGTGAGAAGCTTCATGGGGATAGCAGGTTATTATCAGAGATTTGTAGAAGGATTCTCAAAAGTAGCAAAACCCATCACCACTTTGCAACACAAAGGGGTCCAGTATGAATGGACAGAAGAATGTGATAGTGCATTCACTGAACTTAAGAGATTACTAACAAGTGTGCCAATTCTACGAGTGCCGAATATGGAAAAGGACTTCATGGTCTGCACGAATGCCTCTAAACAGGGGTTGGGGGATGTGCTAATGCAGGATGGAGGAGTAATAGCTTATGCGTCAAGAAAATTGAAAAAGCACGAAGAGTTATACGCTACTCATGATTTAGAGTTAGTAGTTGTAATGTTGGCTCTAAAACTTTGGAGGCACTACCTTGTTGGGAGAAACTTTGAACTCAAAACGGACCATCAGAGTTTAAAACATCTCTTCACTCAAAGAGATCTAAATGCTAGACAGAGACGATGGAGTGAGTTCATGAGTGAGTATGATTTTGGTATTTCGTATATAAAGGGGAAAGAAAATGTGGTCGCAGATGCCCTGAGTAGTAGACCACGTATCTTCTCCTTGGTGACCTTAAAGGTCAGTCTGAGAGAACAGGTGTTGACACAACTACTAGGAGACAGTTGGTATTTAAAAGTTACCTCAAACCTCCAGAATGGGAGGCAGATAGACCTAAAATATGAAGGGTATAATCTGGAAATAGACAAACTGTTAAGGTATCGAGGAAGGATGTACATCCCTGAGTTAGGGGATATTCGAAGCATCATATTGAAGGAATCCCATAGGTCACTTTATTGTGCACATCCGGGAGTTAAGAAGATGTACGCCGATATGAAGAAACTCTTCTTTTGGGTAGGCATGAAACGCGATATAATCCATTTCGTCGCCAAATGCCTAGAGTGTCAACAGGTGAAAGCCGAGCACCATCTCCCAGCAGGCCTTCTACAACCACATGATGTCCCTATGTCCAAGTGGGAAGTTATCTCTATGGATTTTGTTGTAGGATTGCCACTCACATCTCATAGACATAATGCCATTCTTGTGATAGTGGACAAGTTAACCAAGAGTGCTCATTTCATTCCAGTTAGAGACACCTACGATGTTACAGATGTGGCACGAGTATTCATAAGCGAAGTTATCAGTTTACATGGGATACCAAAGAAGATTATTTTAGATAGGGATTCCAGGTTCACTTCTAGATTTTGGACCAGTTTACAGTCAGCATTGGGAACTCAATTAAACTTAAGCACACCTTATCATCCTGAAACAGATGGGCATACTGAGAGAGTAAATCAAGTCATGGAAGACATGCTTAGGATGTATGTAATGGATAATCAAACCGAGTGGGAGAAGTACCTACCTTTGGTAGAGTTTGCTTACAATAACAGTTATCATAGTTCCATTGGAATGCCACCATACGAAGATTTGTATGGAAGGCCATGCATAACACCATTGATTTGGGATAGATTAGAAGACCGAGTAACAGTTAGGCCAGAATTGATTCAGGAAATGGAGGAACAGGTGATTCAGATTAGATGGAGACAAAAGGAAGCACAGGATAGACAGAAAGGTTATGCGGATGCACACAGGACTGACCGAAATTATGAAGTGGGAGATCAGGTTTTCATTCGAATCAGGCCTAATAAGAGTACCATACAGTTTGGTAGGGGGACAAAGTTGTCACCTCGGTTTATAGAGCCATTTAGGGTCTAAGAGAAAGTTGGATCCGTTTGCTATCGTCTCGTACTGCCACCCCACTTGCATAAAACTCATAACGTATTTCATGTATCTGTTTTACGTCATTATGTTGTTGATGAATCACATAGACTAAATTGGAATGAATTGCAGGTATCGGATGTGGGAACCCTCACGGTCAAACCGTTACGCATATTGGACCGTAGAGTCCGACAGCTCAGAAACCGTTTCGTAGACCAAGTTAAGGTCCAGTGGGACAAGTATAGTCTAGGATCTGCTACTTGGGAGGACGCCAAGACACTACGGCGAGACTATCCATCACTATTTTGACCACTTCGAGAACATGTTTCTCGAAGGTGGGGTGTATGTAACACCACCTTTTGACTTAGACAGCCAGGATTACCAGAGGCTATACACCTTATTTTATAATCACAGTGAAACTATTAAGTGATACACTTAAACCATAAAATTTATGAACTTTTATGTGGATATGAACCTTATGAACTTTTAGATGTTATTGATGATGATGCATGTAATGCGATTTTTCTATGTGAATGTGAACTTTATGAATGTTTAAATGCTATTGATGATGATGTATATGATGAGACATATTGTGAGAAAGAGAAATTGTTGAATGTTAAAATACCATTAGAATGATGTGGGATACGATGAAATCTATTTCGGTAAATGATAATCTTGTGAATGTGTAAAAAGTATGAATTATGGGATATGGTGAAATCTAATTCAATTGGAAAATTTTGATGTTAATGTATTGGTACAGGAATACCAAATTGAAATAATGAAAGTATGCAATTATATGATGTTAATGCATAGAAATGTATGAGTTGGTGTTGCAGACTAATCTGCAGGTTATGGGCTACAAAATAGCTAAGTGATAATGATGATGAAAGTGAATAATGGGACCACTGATCGAGAAACATTATGGTATGAATAATGTATATGGAAATTATATTGATTTGAATGCATTGCTATGATACATGGACTATTGCATGATTTTGGTACTAACACTGCCCAAAACCAAATAAACGATGACAAAACCTCTAGCAACATGGTGCCCTTGTGTGTTCCATTGTAGGGTGTTGAACCTGGTTCTGGTAGGAGGGGTGGAGGTGTTTCCCACCATGTATCCTTCCAAACTTGAAGTCATGGGAGAAAGGTGCTAGTTCACGCTCCCCAGGTCGTGTGATGATGACTTGCTAGGGAAGCTTGGTCGATTGAGCGACACTTCCACTTACGAGTTCTATTTGGAGTTAGGTCAGTATAGCTGACGCTCCAAGATAGTCTAGTAGAGGACGGATAGGAATGGAGTTGGAAGTAGGTTAGGAAGGAAGGATGAGTAGATAGTTGAGACTTTATGGGGATATGTCCTATGGTGGGAAAATGTGTATATGAATATTCATCATGATGTAACTAAACCACAGTTGTTTAAAATATATTATTGAACCGGATAATTGAGATTAAAGAAATTCTTAAACAATTAATGATTGTTGTCTTCTATGAAAGACTAGCATTGTTGACTGGGTTGAATGCATACGTAAAGTATTAGAGAATGACAGTTGATTATTAGTACATGCACGAGGTTTGCATGTACTAGCTACACATGCATTCCTTGTACATATACATTAATATATATGGACTTCTTTATTTACTTACTGATATTGTCAGTTACTTGCTGTGAATATGTGAACCATGCCTTTTTCAGTTGTAACATCAGATACCTTAACTTCGAGATGAATTTTCTTGAAGGGTGGGTGTATGTAATGAACCTACTTAAATGAATACCTAAAGATTATAAAGAAAAATTAATTAAAGAAAATAAATGTGATTAATTAAGTAATACTCTAACTACAGATCACATTTAATGACCTAAGAAATAAATTTAAAAGATCAATGAAAAATGTAGAAAATGGTTGCGTATGCAGAGAGGGAGTCTGATAGTCTCAAGAAGATAAAATATTAATGGAAGGAGTATGGAGGGGGACGAGGGTGGTTGGAGTAGTAAGTGCGTGAGGCGGTCGAGAGGAATAAGGGAGGAAAGAGGGGGATGTGCGCACCATTCGGCAGGAGGAGGGAATGGTTGCTGTGAACTGTTATTTTGCTATATGGAGAAAGCGAGAGCTTTGTTGTGTCCGGGGTACTCAGATTGAGGCATGAGGTTACTGGTTGTGACATACTAATCAGGGAGGCACCGAGTTGCTAGAGGTTTTGGGCACGGGGGCCAGGATATCCGTAGATATCCTGGAGCTAGGTCATTTTCCTAGTTGGCAGGGTGGACATTAGTTTTGGGCAGTTATTTTCTGTGTTTGTGACAGGACTGGACTGTGTAGCAAGGCAGCAAGGCAACAAAGGCAACAGGAATTAGCATCAGAACCAGGTATTTGTCAAGTTATGTAATTATTTCTTTATGTCATGAATTTAGTAATTGTTGATAAATCTAAGTTATTGAGGTATCTGTTATTCAAATCAATATTATACTAGGAAGTTACTATCTCAATTGTCTTAATAAATTGCTTATGATAATAAATGATGTTTAGAAATATATTGGGTTGTTACATGTTCCTAAAAAACTGACTCACTTCTATTGAGTTAACTAAACCAATCTTCACCACTTGTCCCCGCTATGATATCACTTGGTGTTTTTCTTTGGATTCGATGGATTTTCTCTTATAATATTCCCACCTATAGAAATAATAAAATGATAACCTGAGTGTGTTTTCCTCTTTCTCTTTTATTAATAAAATAAAAAAATTTAAAAAATAATATTTTGAGTTGGATCACTAGAATCAATAATGTATTGTTTAACAAAAATAATAAAATAAATAATAATTTTTGGCATCACATCACATCCGTTATAAAACATCATATTTAAATCATGATAGAGTGCCAAGTGGGCGCATAAGAAAAATATTAAGATAGGCATGCTAATGTTTATTTGCCAAAATAGGACTACTAAGTAGCATAGTCCATTGACTAGTCATGCATAGTACATATGCTTTCTTTTCATTTCTATAGGTGAAAAATAACTTCAATATATTAGATTCTTTAAGAGAATTCTTGGTCTAGGTTTTCCTCAAAGTACCCACCATCGATAATTATATTTTTGTAGGAAAGCGATTGTACAATGTTTATGTTGGAAATAGTAATTACAAGTCGATGATATCTTTACATCTCCGTCGATTTGTCTGTCAATGAACTTGTGAGTTAGCCAAAATGTCACTAAGACAGTGTGATGGTATGTAATTGTAAAGTAACATGTTTACTGAAAAGTCAGTTGACAAGTAGGAGCGCTATAAATGGAGCCAAATTCTATTTTCTCGAATTTAATTAAGTGGTTGAAGAGTTAGTTGAATTATTGACAGTCTTTAATGTTGAGTTGGTCATAGTTTCTATAGGAAGTCTTAGTCGTGTATATATTATTTTGAGTCACTTATTTATTCGATGATGCATAATAGATGTTGAAGAGAAGCAATTGATGGACAAAGAAGAATACGAGAGGTAGAGAGAACCAATAGTAGCTGAAGAGTTATAGAAGTCGTCATTAGAGCCAAAGCTCATCTTGTCATTGTATTTTGTAACCGCGCGCAGCGTGCCGAAGTTTATTAATATCAAGAATTTTGTGTATTGATAAGTTTCTCTATTATTTATGAGTTTATTTTATAATCATAGCGCTGTGTTATTCCCCATTTAAAAATCATTTGATTATGTCTGTGTATTCATAGCACACAACAAACTAAGCAGTCTGGGTACTGTGCAGTGGTCTTGATAACTATGTTGTGTAGTCGCTTTGGTGCGTAGTATTTGAAACTGCATTCTGTAGAGTAGACTATGTGCATTATTGATCCATCAGATATTCCCTTCAAATTGGTATAAGAGAAGGTTCTATCATAACAAGTTTGTCAGAGAAGAAACTTTGTTGAAAAGAGAAATATGGCTTCTACCTCAAATATGCAACCTTCCACTTTTACAATCAAACATTTTGAGATGTCGTCCTTGACCATGAAGTCTTTGTTTGAAGGTTAGGATGTATCGGAAATAGTAGATAATGGCTATGTGGAACTATTATATGAGGCACCATATAATTCCCTCACACAAGATGAGAGAGATGTATTGAAAGATCAAAGAAAGAAGGATGTAAACGCAGTTTTTTACATACATCAAGCCATGCATGAGAGTATACTGGCAAGAGTTGCATCATAAAAACAATCCAAGGAGGCATGGGACATATTACAAACCTGTTATCAGGGTATTAACAAAGTAAAGACTGCAAAATTGCATATTCTTAGAAGAGATTTTGAAACTATGTCAGTGAGAGATTCAAACACAATACACTCATTCTACACCTATGTCATTTGATAGATAAATCAGGTTAAGTATCATGGTGAAACCATAGAATACATAAAATTTGTTGAGAAGGTACTTAGGAGTCTTCCTCCTAAATTTAATACCGCTGTTGTGACTCTAGAAGAGAGCAAAGACTTGAGTTAGTTCATTCTAGATGAACTAGAAACTTCTCTCATTATTCATGAACACAGATGGAATAGATCAAGTATTTCATTAGAGAATATTTTTTTCCTTCAATCATCTATAATTCGTGGAAGAAGAAGGGGGAGAGCTAACTCCAGAGAAAGAGGAGGAAGTTCTGACAAAAGTGGATGCAGTAGCAATCCTGGAAATGTTGGTGGAAGAGGTCAAAACCCAAGTACGAGCTAGTAAAGTTGTCAAAGAATTGACAAATCAAAGAATTGACAAATCAAAGATTCAATGCCATTATTGTAAAAGCTATGGATATTTTGCATATGAATGCAAAAAGAGACATTATAATCAAAACAAGTAAATTCAAGATCATTCACACAACGCAAGTAACCAAACTCGCCCTATGTTTATGTCACACATTGTAGTTGTGTCTAGTGCAGTATACATGCCTAATATAGTGTCACCAATTGAATGCAATGTTGTTGAAGAAATTCCTTGTGACATATGGTATTTAGATTCACGTTACAGTAACCACTTGACATGTAACAAAGAATTGTTTTCTAGTTTGGATGAGTTAGTCCAAACCAAGGATACACCTGGAAAATATATCCAAGTCATTGGATTATGGAAAGGCAGTATAAATATTTCAACCAGACAAGGAGAATAAAAAGTTATGTCTGATGTATATTATGTTTCTGGTCTGAAGCATAATCTGATGAGTACATGGAAACTGTTACAAAAAGGATACAAAATATACATGGAAGATAATGACTGTGTGATCACAGATAAATGCCCAAGCAATCTTCTTATTTCAAAAATTGAGATGACAAGTAACAAGATGTTTCCATTGACATTAAAGAGAGTCAACAAGAAGAATAAAACACAAATTGTTGATATAGGAAAAAGTGTGCAGTTAGACACTGCATTTACAACATAAAGTGTCTGCAGTTCCAATGAATAAAATAGTGTGTGCGGTATCAAGAGAGGAGAAAATGGTGCAGAGATAAATGCAACATTCCAATTTGAAACAAAAAATGATTCCTGGATATGGAATTTCATATGTGTACATATGAAATTTGGAGGTATGAAGCTGCTACACACAAAATATATGGTAAAAGACTTACCACTGATTGAAAAACCATAAAGGATATGTGAAGGCTGCATATTTGGAAAGCATCACGGAGAATCATTTCTAGTTGGCAAGTGTTACATAGAAAAAGTTCTAGTAGAAATAGTACACTCATACATTTTTGGACCAATGCAAACTTCGTCCATAGGAGGCAGTACCTATTTTCTAACATTCATTGATGATTTCTCAAGAAATACATCGATTTATTTCCTAAAGCATAAATATGATGTATTGGGTTGTTTTCGACAGTTTAAATCACTTGTGGAGAAATAAAGTGGTTATTACATCAAGTGTCTAAGAACTGACAGAGGAGGAGTATATATTTCAAGATAATTTCAAAACTTTTGTAAAGTTCATGGAATCTATAAAAAATTTACCACACCACAACCAAATTGTGTCACAAAAAGAAAGAACAGAACCATCATGAAAATGACACGCAGTATGTTGATAGCCAAACAATTGACAAACGAGTATTACGCTGAGGAAGCAACAAATGCAATATACTTATTGAACATATGTCCGACAAAGAGTGTGAAGAATAGAGTTCCTTAGGAAGCATGGACAGGCTCGAAGCACAATGTGGCACACTTAAATTTTTTTGGTTGTATCACATATGTGCATGTTCCAGACGATCTGAGAAGGAAGCTTGATAAAAAAGGACATAAATGTATATTTGTTGGGCATTCTGAAGAAAAAAAAAGGATACAAGTTGTATGATGCTCATGCAAGAAAATTCATAATTAGTAGCGATGTTCAATTTGTGGAGAATGAAGCATGGGATGGAACGATAGCAAAGAGATTAAAATTTATTGAAGCAATGGAGCATGGTGATATAGAATATGAAGTGGTTCAAACATCATGCACAGGTTAGTGTGCAGTCCCGTCTACACCTGACACTATGATGGCAATTACCGTGTAGAGTATTCCAGTAAGAACAATAGCTGCAAAGTCTACACCTAGACTGTAGCAAACACCATCAAGCAGTCTAAGTAGTTCTACATTTCCACATCCAACTTTATCGAGTATGTTACCAAGAAAGACAAGAAGTATACGTGATATCTATAACAAAGACACAACAAATTCATTTTCAATTTTTTCTCTGTTTTCACAAATAGATGATCCATTAACCTTTGAAGAAGCTTTCAAAGAGGATGTATGGTAACAAGCAAAGGGTGAAGAAATCAGATGCATAGAGAACAATCAAACATGGAATTTGGTTGATGTACTTAAAGACAAGGATTTTATAAGTGTAAAGTCTATTTATAAAACCAATCAATATGCAGAAGGAAATCTACAGAAGTACAATGAAAGGTTAATTGCAAGAGGATTTACATAACAACCTGGAATTGATTACAGTGAAACATTTTCACCACTGGCATACATGGACATAGTGAGAACCATGTTAGCAATTGTCGCGCAGTACAAATGGTCAATTTATCAGTTGGATGTAAAGTCAACATTCTTGAATGAAAACTTAGAAGAAGAAGTGTGTGTGGAACAACTGCAAGGTTATGAGGTTCCAGGAAAAGAAGACACAATATACAGATTGAAGAAAACACTGTATGGTTTGAAACATGTTCTGAGAGCTTGGTACAGTCGCATAGATTCTTATCTCACACATAATGGATTTAAGAGAGTTGAAAATGAGCCAACACTGTACATCAAATCAAATCAACAAGGTAATGTGTTAATTGCTTGTCTATATGTGGATTATTTGATCTTTAGAGGTAATTTTGGCATAGAAGAATTTAAGTGAGTCATGAAAGATGAATTTGAAATGACTGATTTAGGGCTTATTAGATAATTTTTTGGAATAGAAGTGGAGGAGTCCAAAACTGAAATATTTATCTCATGGTCCAAGTATGCATATGAAATATTGAGGAGATTCTATATGGTGAATTCAAAAGCAGTACCAACAACTGTCATAATAGGATTGAAGTTAAGCAAGGAAGATAAAGGGTCCAAGGTGCATCCCACACTATTTAAAATATTGGTTGGATGTATTATGTATCTCATAACAATAAGACATGATATTATGTATGGAGTGAGCCTAACTTCTAGTTTCATGGAAACTCCAAAAGAATAACATTGGAAGGCAAGAAAGATAATCCTAAGATATGTGAATGGAGAAAAAGAATTTGTCATTAAGTAATCCACTTCGGAAGATTTCAAACTCATTGGATACACTCATAGTGATTGTGGAGGTGACATAGATGAAAAGAAATGTACTGTAACATCCCGCTCTGGCG